>RXPK01003008.1:0-45957 GCA_004143645.1 Protaetia brevitarsis | reverse complement strand
GAATTCTTTTTTTCAATAAAATCCACGTGGTTTCAAATTAAAATAAAATAAATTCGAGGAACACTAGAAATTATACAAAAATGAAAACTAAAAGCAAAAACAATGCTTCTATTCACCCCCTATTAATAATTTAAAACAAAACAGCAAAATAGAAAACGGAAAAAAATAATTCTTTAAAAAATAAAGAGAGAATTACAACTAAAACCTATCTTCCTGCACGAAAATAATAAATGATCCTACATCTATGATGTGGACACATCAATACAATAACAATTATTATAACGCGAATTCCTTGATGGACAGAATAAAAGACAAATAAAACGAATTAAATTGCGATATCAATTGAATTAACAAAATGGCAGCAAAAATTCAAAAATACATGTACTCGCGCTAGCGTCTACCAAGGAACTGTTTCACAGAATGCAACAGCTGCGTACAACGCAGTCGTACAATTCACCGACAAAATCTGATAGATTAAACATTAACTATACATGACAAACAATAGACATCTTAAAGAAAGGAGAAAGGAATTAATATAAAAAACTTAACACTTAATTAAATAAATTTTAAAATTAACTATTTAACTAAAATTTATACAAAAATAAATATAATTGTATAATTTCTCGATACAATGATTCAGCAGTTTTATATGCAACACAAAATACACTCAGCGGTAATGTGGGTTGCCACAGCAGTACGAATCGCCTTAAATGAATATAAAATTATTATTATTGTAAATACAGCCCCTGTCCACAATATTAGGTCTATCTACGATTTTGGTAATATAATAAAACAAATTAGATAGATAGATAGATAGAGCTTTTATTGTGTATGCCAGTAGCAGTACTGAAGACACATTGTCAATGTTTACAGATTACAATCACACAATAAATATAAAACTTAAAATACTACACATTTGACATGATAGAGATAAATTCCTCAACGGAGTAGATGCAGTACTCAAGAAGCAACGCCCTTAGTCGACGTTTAAACACTCGTAAACCGGCAAGAGACTTTATATGGGTTGGTAACAAATTAAATAATTTGATTCCCATCGAAGTAGGGGATCGTCTAGTAATTTCCTGTCTGTTTAGTGGCTCCTTATAGTTCTCTTTTGCTCTTGTGTTATAATTATGGATGTCAGAACATTTTAAAAAAGTTAATTGATTATCAAATATATAACAGAGCAACTCCATAATGTATATACTAGGCAAGGGTAGAATAGCCAATAAACAGAACCCCTGATTAACCCATGAACCCATTAACTAGATTAAATTAAAATGTGAGTAACACTCGCTCGATATTAGCTTACCTTTGCTTCACTTTATTAAGGATCATCAGTGCTACTAGTCGGCCTAATGCATTATACGGAAAATTCGTAAGCATATTTAATATGAGGATGAATAATTAAGTAAGAATTTAATATGAAAAGCTCTTTATTATCGGGAAGGTATTTGCTAAATTATCCATCTAAAACTACAATATTTATCTATGAAAAATTACAATAATTGCTGGACCATAGTAAGTTACTAAACATGTATTAATTAACTAACGCTAATTAATGTAATTAAGTGAAATTAAAACGTAACATTCGGTGGATATTAGCATATATATGTGTCATCTTACCAAAGATCATCAGTGCTATTAGTCGACCTAATGCATCATACGGAAAATTCATATGCAAAGTTAATATGAGAATGAATAATTGAATAAGAATTTAATATGAAAATTTCATTATTATCGTGAAGGTATTTGCTAAATTATCGATCTAAAACTATAATATTTATCTATGAAAAAAACTAATAATTGCGGAACGATAGTAAGTTACTAAACATGCCTTAATTAACTACCGCTAACTAATGTAATTATGTGAAATTAAAACGTAACATTCCCTCAATATTAGCATGTATATGTTTCATTTTACCAAGAATCATCAGTGCTATCAGTCGCCCTAATGCATTATACGGAAAATTCGAATATAGGCTTAATATATGGATGAATAATTTAATGTGAATTTAAGATGCTTGAAACCTTATCATTACCGTGAAGATATTTACTAAATTGCGGATGTAAAACTACAATATATATTGCCTTGCTGTCGTCCTATAATTATTTCTTAAATATTGTAATTTAGATCGATAATTTAGAAAATATTTTCACGATAATAATGAGATTTCCATTTTAAATTCTCATGCAATTATTCATCCACAAATTATTAATTGTCATTAAACATTTATTGTAATTAAACACAAAGTGTGAAAAAGAGTCCAAGCAATTATTTTATTAATATTTAGTGTTGTTATGTCATACATATAAATATTGACGATTAATTTATCCTGTTTTGAACAGACAGAGATTTTAAAATACACCACAGACATTATCTACTTTAATCGTTTAATCGGTAGGACATCCTGGTCAGGGTACCACTTGGCCTCCGTCGCTTCCAAAAATGTTCTAATCGATTTTAATTTATGGCAAAATGCACTGCCAGGCTATAGACAGATAAGTTAGCATAGATTTGCCTATTTTTTTTCTGAAGTAGCTTTATACAGTGAGGTCGTAAATTGTAATCTTTTTTAGCTATTACTTTTTCAATTTAATTATTTACTATCCTGTATTAACAACTTTTTTTTATTTTTCTAAACATACAATTGAAAGACAGAAATAAATTGTCAAAAAATTTCGTGTAATTTGGATTTTTGTTTGTTTTAAAAAAAAACAGATTCTCCAAAAAATGAACCCTTGAAGACTGACTACAATTCTCAAGATTGACTAATTAATTAACCGCTTTAAAAATTCTTTTTTCAGCTAAATTGCAGCTGTCTCTACTTACAGATATTGATGAGTAACGCGTTAAGCACTAAAAGTCTGAACATGACACATTTTAACAATAAGATTTTTGATCGAAAATAGAACGAAAAATGCCGCTGCGTGTAGCTTTTGCGATAATTTATAAATATAATGTTTATAGTTTATATCAAATTGGGATATTGTATAGTATAGAAACAAAAAGCAATTATCATAATTTAAAGAATTATATCGTGTTTTGTGAAGTTGAACATATTTATGCTTGTGGCTTCTTTTATAATTAGGTTCTTACATAAATAATTGTAGAACCGCTTAACAAGATCACTTAAAAAATAGCATTCTTGTCAATATCATAAACTATTAGTAGGTGTTGTAAACAGTTGGTAATTCATGGAAAAATCTAATAATTAGGTGAACTCTCGCATGAACATAAAATTAATTTTATCGGCGCCTCCACCAAAATTTCTTTTGCAAGTAGATGTGTTTAATTTATTGTTTCGTCGATGTTTAGTTGCTATTACAGAAATATGATACATAAACAAGCCATTGCTAGTTTACAAAAGTATTATGGAATAAATAGCTCTATATTTTAAGAATGATTTGTTGCAGACGAAAATACCAAGCTTGCATATTTGATGGATATTCTTCTTGTAACTTGTATCTGTTGGAGTTGGACCGTCCTTGTTGATGCAGCGTTTGAAAAACTTTAAAGCCGTGGTTGCTTCTTGTAATTTACGTCGGATGAAGGAGTCCGATATATGCCAAATAAAATACCGGAAAGGAGAAGCGCTTAAAATTCTCCGTGGAATTTCGGAAATTTACGACGCAACTTTATAGAGGAGCCGCCACAAAATATTACCTACCACCGCTGATATTAGACCCGACTCTGGTCTAGAAGTGGGGAAGAGGGCACGTGGTATAACTTGGAACGCTTCCAACTCCCGGGGTCGCCAACTTCCCGCGAAAGAATACGGAATTAAATTGAAAATAAGAGCGAGATACTGAATATTCGGCGAGATATATGGTCGGGTATAAAGAACGGGACCGTTGAAAAACTTTATTGTAATATTTATTGCCCTGTCCGCGTGGCCTGTCCGAGAATTTAGAGGGATTTCCGAACTCCGCAGGCGGCATTAATTCCATATCTTAGGGAATTTAAAAATATGTTAATGGTTGTTCCGACGTGGCAAAAATTTACTCCTTGTTTTCGCCGTTTTGGATGGATTTAGATGTGAGTTCCAATCGGAAGAGAATCTCATATTCAAGTTAAATTTAGTTTGATTCGAACGAGTCGGAATTTACTAAAACTTTTATCATTTGAATATGGTACACTTCGATATGATCTGGTGGGTTGCTATGATGACACTATGATAGTAATATTAAATTAAACTGTAAGAGCGAAGTATTTTGCAATATATTTTCGAGAAGACTCAATTAATTAATTAATGTGTCTCAAAATAATGCAAATTAATCAATGTATTAACAATTGGGTAAGAAAAATGCTAACTTACACTTATTTAATAAGATATCAAAATACATATTAAATTGACTAAAAAAATACACGAAATGAATTTTTTGGAATAATTTATACACAAGCTTTAAATTTGTATTAGTAAATGACAAGTATTGATAAGTTTGTCAACAGATCATATGGAAACCAGAATGACGACGTCCTGAAAACGATAATGACGGCGAGTGACGGTACTGATACTACCCTAACAGCCAGAAATATTACATAGATATTTTTAAAAATATATTTTATAAATATTTTTCGTGAGAGGTTTTTGAATATATTTTTCATATTTTTTTCTAAATATAGATAAAATATTCAATTAAAATATTTATTCCATATTATAAAATTAATGTAAGCGCTATATTTTTTCTAAAATATTTCTAAAATATTTATATGAAAATTGAGATTTTTTTATGCAATCTATTTAATTTTTCAAAATGAACTAAAATTGTTCTTGGTTATTTAGAGCGTATAACGTCGATAACGAAAAGTTGAAACATACATAGAGTTGTCTAAAAGGCAAGAACTTGTTTTTTCACACTCATCATACAAGTTAATAATCAATAATTCTGGTATTTTTTAAGGCATACTGAAGGTTTATCAAATTAATCACTATTTTTTAATTGAAGTGTTCTAAATAAAAAAAAAACGTATTTATTATCATTTTATTTGAATAAGCCAATAAAAATGAAAAATACTCATTTTTAAGTCTCGCCTTGGCTGGTGCCAGGTACAACCCTATGGCTTTTTTCATATCTTCGGTAGTGGCGCTCTCATGGCGTTTCCTTGTGGCCTCTAAAATAATGCCAATCGTATTAGATCATACCATGAATAAAACATCGTACAACATTATCAACACCTACTAATACATTTGGAGCATTTACAATAATTGGAGTGGTAGCTACATTCTAATACTTACGATACTTATTTTTACTTTATTTCATAATATTTGAAAACATTCTACGTACAAACAAAAAAACAACACAACGTATTCTAACCTCTATTTGAGGTTATGACGCTTATCTACTGAGATGAATCTCTTAAGCAAATCAACTAGCAATTTATCTGGTAGATGCAGTACATATATGATGCATAAAATTCCTACAATTATATTATTAAACGATTTCTGTATATAGCGATATTGAGCATTCCAATTATCTTATAAATGCCATGATATGTTCAAAGTTTTGCTTACCTCGTAGTCACCACAAAAACTAAAACACACCCCGCAACAATTAATTACACAGTTAATCCTAATCTGCCCTAATCGTATACTATTATAAACTATGTAACGGACAAACATGTAACGGACAAACGAATAAAATTCTATGTACCTAATCCATAGACGCATAAACAATACTAAATCATATAACACCGGCACCGTAATGAATAGAGATGTTCTGTTGACGTTCGCAACTTACAAATAATATAATACAAAACGCAGATATATTAATAGAAAAGTTACAGCGCTCAACTTAGATACTAATTAAATCATATTAGATATATATTATCTAATTTAATCTTTAAACTATCATTTTAAATAGGTACATACCTACTTAATATGTATGCATATTTTACCCATTTTATATTATTCGTCCTACGCACCAAATGTACAAAAGCAAAAATTCAATCTTTTGCAATAAAATATTATTAATGCTACATAACATATATATTTTTTAAATGTTTTCCTAATATATTTTCTATAATATATTTTATGCATATTATATTAATATAACTAATATTCAAGAAAAATTTAATATTTTTTAAATATTTATAAAATATGAAATAAATATCGTTGGTCACTGGGGTACCTACAGTCTAGTTCAAGTTTTAAAAGAAGTACTATCCTTATGGGCTACATGCATCCCTTTTTATTTTATACCTACTCATATGTGTCTATCTCCTCCTATCATGGGGATTGTTGCCAGATTTATTTGATGGCTGTCGGCAATGATAATGTCTGCCTTATTCGCTGTTTCCTGTTCCTGTCATTTCTCGATTTCGAATATATTTCTGTCAC
This sequence comes from Protaetia brevitarsis, assembly GCA_004143645.1. Classification (NCBI taxonomy): domain Eukaryota; kingdom Metazoa; phylum Arthropoda; class Insecta; order Coleoptera; family Scarabaeidae; genus Protaetia; species Protaetia brevitarsis. The sequence continues at coordinate 39,616 of RXPK01003008.1, read as the reverse complement.
TTGCATTTATTCCAGGTTTTTTTCCTAACATTACTAATTAATTTTAAATTAATCTGAATTTATAGACAGTTGTGTTGTCTATTGTTTGTAAGCACAATTAAAACAGCTGTTATAATTACATATAGGTAACCTAATTTTTCGAGAAGTATGTTCTGATAGACATTGGTTTTATATTTGAGAATATTTATTTATGATAGTATTTATGTTGGCATAAGGATTATTAATGTACTATTAGAAGATATCATAGCGAAAGGAGAAACATTATTTTTACTTATAAATCGTTGGTAAATAACATTTTGTAGCAAAATGGACTGAGAGCACAGCAAGTACATCAAGACGAGTATTTGTGCAAGATTTAAGTATCGATCTCTAAAAGCAACAAAGGGTAATGGTCAACATTGTGTATTAGTTGATGGTGGCAACAAAAATGGCTTCGTTCTGAGTGCTAAGATATGCCTCTGTTTATCCAGCGAATATATGACACTGTTTCTACCGAGAATTGGAAAAACTTCTCTAAACATGTTATCAGAGGTATAATAATTATATAGGGCAAGGTGGGGCAAGATGGGAACATTAAGCTTTAGAACACTGCATCAGGATTGCAAATTGATATACAAGGTTCTAAGTACGCTTGTTGTAATCTTTAAACATTTATATGCTGATGGATGAATTTACAATTTTTCGATGGGTACTCTTGATGTTGTGAGAAAATTTTGAAAAGAAATGTGTAAATACACCATCTTGCCCCGCCATGGAGGCAAGATGGGATTCCAATTAAGAATGGGTCGTACCATAAATTTAGGTAATAGGTAAAAAAAAAAAATAGACTCTTAAAATATTCTTAAAAACATGCAGGAACAAAGCTTAAACTCTTTAGATAGGAACTACTTACTATAAAAAAATACAATAACGATAAGAATATCAAACTTAATCTTCACAATTGAGACAATAGAAGACGAACTCATCCATGTTATTCGTACAGCCTCCATGTACCCAACCTCGACATCCATGGCATTGTATCAATACTTCCCCTTACAATACTAACATTGAGCGTCATCTTCCTCAACAGAAGAACTTGATTATTTCCTTGACGTTTTCTAAAAATCTCTTTGCTTTCCTTACAAAATTCGGCTTCTTGATCTCTTCTGTTTTCTTCTTTGTCATTTTTTTTTTCTTTAACTCTCCCTCAGCACTTCTAGTTGCCTTAGGGATTCTCCAGACCTTTATTTTCTTGTAGCAGATTTTTATAGTGCTTGTAAGGATTGTTGTCTTTCCTTTGTTACGCTTTGATTGAACCTGTACTATATTCCTAACATGAGAAATAGGCATTATGTCTTCGAGAAAGCATAATGGCATATCCAGGCATAACGGATCAGACTGAAGAGTGAGATAATGATGTCCCCATGTTGCCCTATACCAATAGCCCCATCTTGCCCCTATGGGACATTTTCTGGTTATGTTATAATAACATATTAAATATTTGAAATAAACAAATAATACACTATAGAAAATACATGCAATACATGTCAATTAATAAACACAAAAAAGTGTAGTTGTAAATAATTTACATACTTATGCTTCCGATACTGGCCGTTGAACTCGCCGTCAAAATAATAACGAAATTCTGGAAATTGCAAAGTTCACGCACAAACAGCAATAACTTTGTTAGTACGACTAGTAAAGTTTCCTACATTACAACAAACATAAAACAGCACTTGTCAATATTAGGACTGCTATTATTTGACAGATGCTTACTGCCGTTTTGTAGATAAGACGATGTCCCCATCATGCCTCGTGGCCCCATCTTACCCCAGCGTCCCCTAATATTTAACACATTGTGGTTTTAAGTTTATTCATTTTAGTTGAAGAAGTCATGTGGAAATTGGACCATGAACCCAAAGAGTATATCACTAATTTTACATTGATCTCATCATCATCTTCATATTAATCATCCGATATAAGTTAATCATACATTTATGACTATAGAAATGATCTTTAGTTTGTTGTAAGCATACCTCTGTAAATATTTGTAAATTTATCATGAAATACTTATACATCTACGTATGTTTCCCTGAAAATAAACACTAGAACAGGAAACAGAACACCTTATTTGTGTTGTGTATTATGATGTGGAATAAATATTACTACAATCAACATTATTCTATCGCTTTTCATACAAATGGTACATAGTGGGACATAACCAATATAATAAAAACAAACAAAATTCACGGGATTGACATTTATAAGCTCCAACATGAAATGCGTCAAGTTGTTCAGCGCGACAACATACGAAAAATTAAGTACTTAAATAGATTTGGCATGGTTGGGTGGTATCTCCATAAAGGTGCGTCCATACAATCGGACTTCGCCGAACTCCGAGCGCTAGTTTGGCGAACTCCTAGTCGTGTGGACGGGCAGTTCGGAGTTCGGCGAACTAGTCGGCAAACAGTTTGCCTATTCTCGATTTAGAGTGAGCGGGGAACCTGTTGACAGCTGTCTACCTAGCTCGCATTGTTTTTAAACTATTTTTAATGACAATCATTGTGACAGCAGGTAACAGGCACAAATTCATTTTAATGCACTTACATACTCTTATCTTTGTTATTGCAGCACGTCGTGGTATGGCCGAGGACATATATGTCAAAATAGACATTTTTCAGAATTTTTTTGACATATGATCTTTTGCGATCTTATGTGAATGCTTTGATATAAGTGTTAATAATCCTCATTAGATTAAATTGGTTCATTTTAAATAAATTAAAGAACTGTATTTTCATTACTTTAAAAGTATGTACCTAATACTGAAATAAATTAAATCATAATAAGAAATTAAATGTGTATAATATCCTTCTTATAAATAGAAAAATTAAAGTTAGATAATATTTATGTATTAACAAATAAATTGTTAATAGGTACATACATGTTCACACACAATATTCTGTCCTTGATGTGAATAAAATAAATCATTTGAAAGAAATCATCCCTCAGTATCACGAGTTGTGTTTTAAAACAAATCGCTTAAAATATGTATAATCCTTTTTCCCTCATTTCTACAATACGCGACTAAAAACACCAACCTGAAGGGGTTCAGTATATATACCCAATTGGCAGTATAAAGTAAGCTAATAAAAAAATAGGAATTAAATTTCACTATAGGTAGTTCTAGTTGTCAATATTTTAATACCCTACAGATAATTACGAAGTTCTCGTGTCCATGTTCATAATTCATTGATTCATATATTGCGTTTCGGCCAACATGCTGTCAACCGCAATCGCAATGGCAAAAATATAAATATTCATAAATTGCGGTTAGGATTCTGAGTGAAAACGAAAAAAAGACTTTCAGTTATTCAATGACAGCGACCTAACCGTAACAATTTCTGCACCAACACCAACCTGTCTTATTCATGCATTATACCCAATGCTACCACGCTCAACTTTTATACCGAACGCTGTGCTCGGAGTTCGGCGAACTCCGATCGTGTGGATGCACCTTTCGTGTCAGTTATAAAGTTTGTTCGCGTCGCATGAACTATTTGCACTTTTATGTACTTTTTAGAACTATTGTGTGTAAAAGTGTATAATAGTGCAAATAGTTCATGCGACGCGAACAAACTTATAGTGTCAATTTTTGAATATTTCAAATTTCAGCGTGTTGTGCATAAATAAGTCTTTTCTAGCTTTATGAAGAAATACTTATGAATATTTGCGTTATAATATTGTACATCAAGAAAAAAACTCTTGTTATTACTAAACTGTTTTCCACTATATTTTGCCTATTCATGTATAAATATAAGTATGTGTAGAATTACAATTTCAAAATTGCTAAACGCACTATGAGTCAAATTTTACATAAATACTCGGAAAGAGATCTCAAATTCTTCAAAATTAAAAATTTGTTAATATATAACAGAAAATTTGTCAGTTGTTACTGACATTATGAAACTTATACTTTAATGGCGTCGTCTTCGCCTTCTTCTGCGTCCAGATCTGCCCCTACGGCGCCTTCCACCACGTCGCCGATGTTCCCTTACACCTTCCATAACGTCTCCCAGATGGTATCGGCCTTTAAGCTTTTTTATAGCCCCGAACGCGATTCCTTTATTTATAGTTTTTGCCAAGTACTTGCTAATCTGCTTATTAGGGACTGCAAACTCGTTCTCGATGTGTTGAGTAATTGCATCTTTAGAAGCACCGTCGGGTAAATCTTCAATGGCTGCTATAACCATTTTCGCTGTTTTAACTTCATGTGGTGTTGGAGTCCCCATTATATCGTCAACTTCAAATTTTCTGTATAATGAAATTATTTTGGTCAGGTATTAATAAAAATTTTCACTATGTACGTCCAAATGTCATCTTGATTTAACTGACTACTATTTATTGATGCTTTTCATTTGTTCAAAATCTAAAAATATATAATGCCATGGTCTGGCCATGGCATTCCACTTACAATAAGTACTATGGTTTCAAATCCTGGGGGTTGGGAGTACCTACCAGGCGAGTCCCCGAGGTGGTGGATAGGGGAAAGGCCATCTTGTCAGGGTTCGCTCAAGACGAGATGTTTATGGCGGCTATAAGTTCGTCTCTCTGCTTAGAAACCGGAAGCAGGTGAATGAAGATCGTTGCCGTGAACCACTCCCCTCCGCTCGAGCTGTCGTGTCGTGCTGAGGGCTTGCACAGGGGTTCTACAACGATGGCAGTTGTTGCTTTCGGCTACCGAAAGGCCCAATTGTTAAACCAGGTCCCAAAGGGATAGGGGGTCTTGGCTTAACTGCACGGACCGAGAGGAACAATCTCAAAAAAACCTAAAAATCCTAAAGATGACGGACTAGCCTTGATGGGATGCGTGGCTGGATAGAAGACCAGTCTACTAGTCCAACCTTGGGGCACCTGACGCAACCCATTGTATTTAGCCTAACCTCTGCATGCGGGGCTCTGTGGAGGTGGACCTTTTCTTTCCTAGCTACTCGTGGGATCAACCATGGAGGAAGGACTTTTATTAGCGGGACGACACTGCTACTAAAACAGGAATTGGAGTAGGACGTTCATAAGAGGCCTTCCACTTCCAAATGTGAGAGTACCCAACAAGGATGGTACAAAGGGAGGAGCCAGAACACTGGAGGGCAGATTGGGAACAGGATGGCATTCACCCTCTCTCAAATTGCCTAGCACTGTGCAACTCAAGGGCGGTGCACCTGGGAGCGCGTGAAATCGAAGAGGGAGAATTACCTAACCTGGGGCCTTCTGATATCCTTCACTTTCTGAAAGGAATAGGATTGGAAGGCCAGCTGTAAAACAGCAAGAACAGGGGACACAATAGATGTTTTAATATCACCCTTCCAATATATACATATATGCATACATGGTTTCAAATACTTTCCTGATTGGAGTAGGCTGTTTTTTAAGCAAATTCTTTTAGTAAGATTGGCGACGCTGGGCTACTTTTAAATTGTACTTCAAATTGTGGACAGGTGTCAGTGACAAACTAAAATTAGAAACGGTTGCATTTGGTTGTATTATTTTATTACAACATGTTAGAGTTACAACACAAACATTTATTATCGTAAGTTATTTTAGAACGTGGAAAATTAGATAATGTAGAATGGGTTTATTCGATTAATCAGTGCATGCAAACTTCGGAACAGTTTCTATCTGACAGTTACTTACGCACAGCTTTTAAGTCATGTTCATGCTTATATTGTCAAATTTCGTGCAACTGAAGCAGTAAATAATAAACCTGGCGGTAGCGCACCTAAAAACAAACAGAACGTAATTAGTGACAACATTCTGGAATATATATTTTTTTTGATGAGGCTTGGTTCCAGCTTTTTGGTTATTTAAATAAGCAAAATATGAGAATATGGTCGGCAAAAAACTCCCACGAATTCGTAGAAACTTCATTACATCCGTAAAAAATAGACATCAGGCTAGCAGTTTCAAAGAGACAAATTATTGGATCTATATTTTTTAACAATTGCTGAAAGAAAGAAATATACATACTTTAGCATTTTTACGAACTATACTGCTCGCCAAATTTAACGCATAATATTAAAAAAAGTTTTTAAAAATAGCTTTAATTTTTTTTTGTCTCTTTGATTTTTTTTCGTTGTTTTACTAAGAAATTGTAAACGCGTATTTTTTTTTTTGCTTCTTTTTGCCAAGAGTTCTAGAACGTGATAAAAGGTTTAATTCAATCTCATAATGTTGTGTTGTTAGTTAACAACACCTTTGGATTGAATTGAGTATTTTTCTGCAAAATGAACCCCAGGCGATAGAAAATCAAATTTAAGTAAGCTATTGTATAAGAATCGTTCTCTTGTTGAAGAAGTTACACTTAAAATAATTGTTGAATATTTAATGTATCAGTCAAACCATTTCTAGAGTCTTAAGACGTTGTGGCAACTGAAGTACGCAAGAAACCAGGTCAGGTCGTACGGAGTTACAACCCTGATCAAGACGTTTTCCTCGAATCGTAACTTGGCAAACGATTGTACCATACTGCTTCAAAATGAATTTTTGGAGCGTTACAATGTCAGCATTAGCAAAATACGGTACGAGATGACGACAGAACGGATTTAAGGCCTAAAGCGCAGCACCAGTTCGTTACTTACTTAGATACAAAGCAACGCTAACTTGCTCGGAAACACATAACGGAAATGGAAGATTGGTCTAGAATATTATTCACAGATGAATCCAGATTTGTCTTTCTCCGAGACAGGCGGAAACATACGCTCAGTGTAACATTGTTCAAACTGTGAGTTATGCGGGGTCGATGATGGTGTGGGTGGATCACTTTGGAGGCCCGCACGGAAGAAAAGAGGGCGGCTACCGGAAAGGTACATTACAATCTTAGAAAATATATTGTGCCATTTGCACCGTTTATTGGAGAATTATGCTATGCCTGATACGCTCGGCCCACATTGCAGAATTGCAACATATGGCAAGAGGTCGAATACCACTAAAGACTCAAGAAGTCTGACCCCAATCCAATTGAGCACATGTGGGATGCTATGGGAAAGCGGTTAAGACAATTACCGAACCCTCCAAACACATTAAATAGATTGTTCTGAGACGGTAAAATTTGGAGCAAATTGATCAAGATCCAGTGAATGTTAGTTGGCCAGGGATCGTTGTTAAGGTGTTGTTAATTAAGAGTTTTTGTGGAAATTAGCATTTCTTTATTTATTTTCTTGAAACTATTATGAAAGCTCTCTTAAAATTCCAAAACCCACACTGTAAAAGAATTTCTAGTAAAATTACATGTAAAATCGTTGGTAACAAAGTTGTCTACAATTTTACAAGTAAATTTGCTTCGTAAGGTAAAATTTCTACCAGGTAAATTTCATATGCTGTATTTTTCAAATGTATTTTTATATTTTATTTCACTCAAATCTGTCTTGGATATTAAGTCATTAATTGATATTTATTACGCATTCGTGTTTCTGCTTTGATTATGGGATTATTGTTTGGGGCCAGGCGGGTACAATAAGTCGTGTGTTTGTGATGCAAAAACGATCTTACGACTGCTATTTGATTACCTTTTAATAGTTCGGCCAGAACAACTTTTAGAACCACATGGATTTTGACCGTAGTACTTCTATCCTCATAGCTATAAACTTTGATTTCACTTGCATATCAATATTGGAAATTATCGACTTTTGCTAACGTCCATGGGCACTGCACCCCGACATAGGAATAATATTGTTTTAAACAGATATGCCACTCTTCTATAGAAAATCGCCAATGTTTGCAGGTTCATATTGTACAACAAGTTAAAACCTGAAATTAGAAATTTGACCTTAAATGAATTTAACGAAAATTAAAATTTATGTTAATTGAGAGATGTTTTTATGATCTGAATGAAATTTGAAACCTATTTGAATAATATCTAGATATTGATAGTAGTTGTGGGAATTTGCTTCGCTTGCGCCTTTTGCGTCGCCATATCATTTTTTTTTTTCTTTACTGTTTGTTTAAATTGTTATATTGTGCGTTGTTTTTTATTACTGTATGTGTTTTTATTTACTTTTTACTTTTTTAACTAATCTGATTAAGTACACATTAAATATTGACCGACCGCCTATGTCACATGTTGGTGATTTTTTCGGCGAATAAATCTATCTATCTATCTATCTATCTATCTAACTATAAAGAAAGTAAGTAAAAATACTAAAGAATTGGAAATATCGCATGTATAATATACTATTGTAATGGTAAATTGTTTTGGCAGTATAATTTAATTTAACTGCAAGGTGTAATTTAATTACAAAATGTAAAGAATTTATATAAAGAAAATATATTTATACAATGTACGGTAAATTCTTTTACATGTGTAATTTAATATTACAGCCTATTATTTCTTGCAGCGTACTGTGCCTTAAATTAAATTTCTATTTAAACTAGCCAACGATTCCAATATACATTTGGTAACTTGGAAATCATAGCTTACTTTAAATAACAATCTAGTTGAAAGCATTTTGCACAATATGCAAAACGTTACATACATAAAATTTAGATGTTCTAAAAACGTTTGTTTGTATGTGTTTTTGTCAAACTGCAAACCATAAATATTTAGAAAATAGAATAGAAGAATATAAATATAACAAAAATCTTACAACCTTAAAAAAACATGAAATAAATTAAAATAATACATTCGATTTTAACGACATAACAATTTTGAATAACAAAAATAACAACAAAAATATTCAAATTCATAAACATAAAAATGCAGTTGATCATAAAATTGATATACAATACTTCACAAAACTATATAACTTAATTTTATAACTAAATGCAATAATATTTTTTAGAAATCTATTTAATTACAAAATTCAATAATGTTTTCACATAATTTACAATAAATAATCCAAACATATTACATTGAAACGCAATCTTTAAATAAAACAAAACGATATATATATATATATATATATAAAATTTATAGTAGACAAGACAATTATGATTTTATCATTTATTAGACAACAAATTTATTTATAAATAATTTTCATTACCACTTTATGATTTATATTTTTTTTATATATTTTTACTTGAAAAAGCTTTTGCAATAAAAGCGAAACGTCATTGAACATTTCATTGTTTTTCTGAAGACCTGAAAACCGAGAAAACGGAAAAAAAATAGTAAATTGTTATGTAAAATACATATTGTAGTTAAAACAAAAAAAATAACATATGTATGATTAAATCCTTAGTCATTTACAATAGATACCAAATTATTATCTATACATCGTTCAGATTGTTGACAATGCGATTTCAGGCTGACATAAACCTCCTAAACTTCTTTATTTTAAAATGGTTACGGTTAATATTATGGCTTCCGTCAAAAAAAAACTCAAAATCGGGCTTCTGCATCAAATTTTACCTTACAATTTACATATACGTAATTTCATCTGTGACAAATATTAACTTCATATACTAAATCATAATTGCGATATCCTTACTCTTTTGGTTAGAATCTATTTGTATTTATATTTGCGAAACATAATTTAATGTGCTTCTGAAAACACGTTACGGTTACGTTTGCACCTATCTGATTAAAAGTTAGTATGGCCTTCAAAGTACCATGTTAAATTTTAAGAACAATTGATAACTACATATACAAATATCTGAGAATGCGTATTTACAAAACTAACTTACCTAATTCTTTTATAGCACTTAATAAGTCACACTGAATCGCTCAACCAGGGATCAAGAATGAACATGCTTACGCAAAACCTACGATTGTTTGTGACGCACCACTATTACATTACCATGTGATATCATTGAGCCAATAATAAATTCGACAAACGAATAGAATTACCTACGCCCACAGATAAATAATTCAATAACCAATCACATTGCGGCGTATGAATTTCGTATTTTCCAGATATCTATAGTTTTAACCCGAAATTCAAGTAAAAACAAATAAATATAAAAAATCCTCATATTTTGTGCAGTAAAATTCATAGTTAACTAGTAAAATTACTTTTAAAGTGCACTAAATACCCAAAAAAAAATGTCAATTTTACACTTTTAAGTAAATTTTGATAACATGATGAACACAAAATTGTACATGTTTTTTCCTGTGTTTTTCTTTTGAATTTTTGTTACATCTTAAACTTACATGAAAAAGCTATAAATTTTATCGAAATCTCTTTTTCCATGTTAAATATCCTAGAAAAAAACATGTAAAACAAAATTTACACGATTTATTGTGGTAAATTCACAACGTTATTACATGTAATATTCCTGATTTACCATGGCAAAATTACTGTAATTTTTTACAGTGCAATATCGTGATGCTTTAAAAATTTCTAAACCTATGCCTGTGTTAGCTTATAATGCCCATGGTTTTCGTTTCATTAGTGATGTAAAACTATCACATTGCCAAAATTGAAATTGAACAAATTATTCCTTCTAAGTGTAACACTTCTAATGTCACTGATATATATTATCTAAGCTGTGCTAATATTTTGAAAATGAATGTATAAATAAGCTAAATATCTAGATATTTCAGCAACTGTTCGGTCATCTTGTAAATAGTGTAATTGTAATTCACTATTGGAGCTCATTTATTTTTCTTTATGCATTGCATTTATTCGCCGTCTCGACTATAATTAACTTTATCAATCAATACTTTTAATTATTAATTAATATTGTAAGGTCAATTCTGATTTTAGTGTTTGCCTTTTACTTACACAAATAATTTTAATAATTTTTATTAACATTTCAAAAAACATTTATTATGCAGTACCTAATTTTTTTTTAGGTTTCTACAATTGCTTGATAAACCAAATTAAAAACACAAAGTAGTTGAGTAATACAAGAAAAAGAAAACTTTTTTTATTAACTTTCTTTTTATAATATTGCTTGGAATACTTCCTTGAACTAAGCGGGACGAAAGACGTGACAGCTTGCGCGCCAGTACATACATAGAAAACTTTTTCCCCAACAGCCCGTCTTGATGTTATTCAAAAGTCGTTTCCGGCCGTTGCATTTAAATCACTCCTATTCTTACCGATTTCACGGATACTTGAACCGGTTGCGCGTGCTGTCCGAACACGGCTGACCTAAAAATTTAGCGAACAAAGCGCAACAGAATTTACTTCACATTGAAGTATATGTATGTTCAACTGTTGTTTAGTTTGCAGTAGTCTTATACGTCTATATATGTATATAATTTTAATTACTATTTGCATAATTGTTAATCACCATTTCGACGTGCTAGCGGAAAAAAGTAAATTAAAATAGAAATAGAGCGAATGTAGGCTAAAGTCTAATATGCGACGAAACATTCCATCATCTCGTTCTTTCATCTGCACCATTGCTCTGATGATGGTCACACGTTTCGAATTTTTATGTCGCGAACCGTAATTATTAACTAATCACGACGAAACAACGGGACGTCGACGAAAAAAAAAGTCATCACAGTACATCAACGGAGTGACGGGCGATAAGCAATTGAGGGGAACATTAATATACGTCAGTAACGTTATCAAAAACGTGATCAGCTTATGTATGCTCATGTCAACAGGACATCCATACACAACGTATTTATGTGTTAAACAGTGCTGGTGCCTACATTGCATTTAGGGATCTATCCACAGGCGATATCAAAATTAGTTCGTTAATAATTCTTAAGTCTAATATTCAATAGTAATATTCGGAGTGCATGCCAAATTGTGGATAATTTAATTGTCTTGAATCAACTTGATATGCACAAGATGTCAATGAAAAGTATGGGAGCTTTATTAATATTTTTAAGTTGTATTTTAATGCGTCGTTTCCTTTGAGAACAAAAATAAACAAGTCAAACAACTCAATATTGAATTCACCTGAAATTTTGTCATGTAAAAAATAGAATCGCCGCTTTTGAAACTCTGTCAATATATTTACCAGAATGCAAAACTTACTTGAAATATTTAAAGCAAATGTATGAAAACTTACTCATAGAAACTCAAAAAAGAAAAAATGATGAAAAAATATTATTATCTCAAAATAAATCAAAAACGATGTGGCAAATTATAAACGATACCATTGGTAGGAATAAAAAAGATGTATTTCTTCAAAAAAATCTTAAAAGTTTAGCAAATTCATTTAATAATTTCATTTCAAATGCTGCTCTTACCCTTATTCAAAACAGAAATGTTACGTCGTCTCCAAAAATTAGTCATAATTCACACACTTTTTATTTTAAACCAGTGGTAGCGTCAGATTTCAAGGAATGCATTCTAAGATTAAAAAATAAATATAGTTTTGGCAACGACGAAATCCCTCTAAACATTATTGAAAGCTGCTATGATATAATATGTGAGCCTTTGTGTAACATCATAAATGAATCACTGTGTTCGGGGATTTTCCCAAATGCGTTGAAGTACGCTATCGTTAAACCTTCATTCAAGACAGGTGATGGGGAGTTAGTAGAAAATTAAAAATTATGGGCCAATATGTCTCTTATCGTCATTTTCGAAAATTTTGGAAATGATTGTCTATCAACAACTTTCATCTTTTTTTGAAAAACACAAGTTATTTAATTGCCATCAGCACGGTTTCTTGTCCGGCAAATCTACGGTTACCGCTTTGTTTGAATATACTGAGCTAATTATGGATGCATTTGAAAATAATTACTTAACTACAGGGTTGTTTCTAGACTTGAAAAAAGCTTTCGACTCAATGTCGCACAAGATTCTTTTAGATAAATTATATAACTACGGTGTAAGAGGTGTTTCTTATGAGTGGTTTGAGTCGTACTTAGGTGGTAGACGACAAAGAGTAATATTAAATTCTTCTCAAGGAAACATCTACTCGGAGTGGATGGATACTGTTACAGGTGTACCACAAGGAAGTGTTTTAGGACCTTTATTATTTTTAATATTCATAAATGACATCTGTTTAAATGTTGTTGCTGACCATGAAATAGTGAATTTTGCAGATGATACGAATTTATTGTTCTCGGGCAGTGATTTTATAACTCTTCAAGAATCGGGTTCTTTACTGTACAGTAACGTCCTCAGTGGTTTAAAAATAATGAACTGATAGTAAATACTAGTAAAACCAAAGCTATCCTTTACAAATTGAACGATACTATTGAAACACCTGATAAAATATCACTTTCTTTAGATAATATTCCACTGTATAGATATTGCAAAGTTCTGGGTATCACTATTGATGATAAAATGGGATGGAATAACCATATTGATAACCTTTGTGGGAGGCTTGGGAATGCATGCTACGCGCTAAGAATATTAAGGTTAGTGAGAAATCGGCAAACTCTATAATGGTATATCATGCCTACGTGATATCGGCTGTGAGGTACGGCATTCCAATATGGGGCTCCTCTCCCCATATGCAGAAGATTTTTGTTTTTCAAAAAAGAGCGGTACGAACAATTTTCGGACTTTCCTTCAATGCATCTTGTCGGACAATATTTCAAAAACAAAAACCTATTAATAGTGTACGGAATATATATACAGGAGTGTTTAATTTTTATTTTTAAAAACAAACAACTTTTTGAAAAGGACAAAAAAAGACACGAATACGAAACAAGATTTCGTATTTCGGATTTGCATCAAATTTTTTAATGCACTTTCACAAGAAATAAAAACCGATGCAATATTCGTATTCTTCAAAAAAAAAGTTCATAATCTTATTTGTAATTTAGAACCTTATCCGGTGAATGATTTTCTTAATCACAAACTATAATAATTTAGTTTAGTTAATATTGTCTAGTTGGCACTATATGCCTGTCTAGTTTTTTACATTTAGTTTTGTTCTTTTGAACGTATGTTTCTGCATTTTGGGGGATAGGTGGTTGGGTTGTATTTGTATCTGTATTATATTTAATCCCCTAATTGTTGAAATAAAGGTATTATTATTTATTATTATTATTATTATTATTACAGTAGTATATTTTGTCAAATCATTTCATGAGAAAAGCGTAAATGTTTTTTGTTGTTGTGGGAGCTATCTGACATGGAGTGTCGGGAAATACTTCAGCCTCTCGGCTTTTTGTATTTAGTTTCTCATTTCTTTTACTCATTAAATAATACTAGCCATTCCAGGATCCTAGTATACTGCACTAAACTGCAGAGGTCTTTAACTGGTTGATCGCAGTAATCCCCTGGACTCATTTTTGGCTTGCCAAACAATGTCTGTCTTTTTGCGTCCAGAGCCTCGCATTTACAAAGGATATGGTAAGCGTTCTCACACACAGTCTGCAGTTAGTATCTCCAGAGTTGATCCAAATTTTCTGTAGGTATTCTTTCAGTGTACAGTGTTCTATTAGAAGACCTGTTGCAATTGATGATTCCTAGTGAGCTGCAGTAATTCTTCAGCTTTCTTCTTGGTGTCCTTACCATAAATTTGCTTGGTTGTATAATATCACTGTTTTTTGTGTTACTTTTTGACCCAACTCTTTACTTGCGCTCATGCTGTTTCTTTAGACATTCTTAGAACAGGTTCTGAGCCTATGTATTATGATTTCTTTCTCGCTAACTCATCGGCTTTTTCGTTTTCTTCTATTGCTAAATGTCGGAGCATCGGCAAAGTGACTTTATTGCGGTCTGTCAGTTCTCGAATTCATTCCCAAACCAGTATTGATTGTATCTTTGGGTTCACTAGTGGCCTCAGTATCACTTGGCTGGCTGCCACAATATAGACCCACTTTTTTCATAAGCCCTTTCATTGATTTCATTTGCATAAACAATATTGCGTATGCCTCTGCTTCAAAGACCGGGGCACATTTTCCTAGTGGAAGGGTGATTATTGTATTTCTTACAACGTTGTAGATTCTAGCTGCAGTCCCATTTCCGGTCTTTGACCATACCAGAGATGCATAAGTGATTATCGGTCTGACTACCGCGAAGTTTAAATTGCCCAAATAAACGTAAAAGAAAGCTTGTGAAAACTTGAAATTATTTTATTTTTATTTTTTTGGTTTTGAATGATCAATTATTTTTGCTTGAGCACCAGAGTGAGGGTGGAGATATATTTTTTAATTATTTATATTTATCTTTTCACAATACTAGGGAAGAGGACAGGATTAAAAATCTTTTGAAAAATGAACACTTTCGAGAGAAATATGGGTTTTCCTATTCTCCTCATCCACTCTGATGGTGTACAAAAAATTACAGAAGAAAACATATTTATACTATGCATTTCTTGGTTCTCGGATTAGAACTGGAACTTGGAACTGTTTCTGGCCCACGTTTTGTACACACTTTATTTATGAAAATTAAATTATTACAAATCATCCCGACCCCGTGCTTCACCTAAAAGATACTACACGAGGCTACCTATTCTGAGTAATACACGGATTAATCAAACCCTTAAACCCTATTTATTTGCGTCCCTATGAAATTTGAGTTCCCTCAAACGTAAATCTACTCGTAAAATATCAGAAATAACGCACGCCGCGTCTGCCGAAATAGATGAATACGCATTCGCGGTCCTAACCGTTAATAATCTTTGCACCACGATTAATTCTTTGTTTCTTTCATTTTATACGCGTCTGCCTACATTACCCTAGCGTACAACATTGCCGGTTTCAATTTAAAACTCACGTAACCCTAGCCGATGCTCTAATTTTATTACTCATTTCCCTACCTTTCGCGGTAATAAACTGAATATGCGCATTAAAATTTAATTTATCATCTAAAATAACTCCAAGATATTTAACAAATTCTTTGCAATAAAGTTCTGCCACCCCCTAATTTAAATGTGGGCTTTCTTTGCCTCGGTTTGTCAAAAAATAGCGCCTCTGATTTGTCCGCATTAAAATTTATTTATTATCTAAACTCCAATTTAAAATATTTGTTAAAGATGCTACACAGTAAAAAAATATTTTTTTTTAAATTTGAACAAATTTGTTCTCAGGTTCCTACAACAGTATGTCAGGCTTCCACATCTCCTTAAACTAATGGCGGGGTTCTATGCATATTTGTAGCGTCTGTAAAGTTATCTTTACGACTGTAAGCATGCATTATGAACTTACAGATAACCTTACATGCGCTTCAGATATGCACATAATCTTATCATAAGTTAGAACTTCATTCGTATGCCGACTTATACTATATTTATTACAGTGCGAATATGTTGTGTTTAAATTATTATTTCAGTTTTTCATGATAGAAATATATTGCAAAGAAATGAACTCGGTCATGGAAACACAAGCATGTTATTTATTGACACAAATTTTCACATTTCTTGCCTGAAATAAGTAGGTGTACTTAAATGGGTAATATTTTGTTAGAAAGAAGTGGATTATTCAGTGAAAGAAGTAGATCTTTCGTGTATAATGAGATATATTCAATAGATTAAGGAGGTATAAGAACTTCTTAATTAAAATTTGTATGGTAAATGCCCTACTCCGACAAGCTATTAAAAAGTGTCTCTAAAGCAATCGGGTTGAAATTACAGCAAATGAGTACTACTGTTATACACACTGTAAATACCAAAAATGAGCTCATTCGATATCACCCCGTTTGAGATATTAACATAAGGGTGGAAAAATTGAATATTTTTTTCTCAGGAATTACTTAAGCTATCACGTTCAAAAAAATTATGTAAGTAAATACTTATTGTAGGCATTCCATAAAAAAAAAAACAAGGACTAATTGCGTTCACTCAGTAAAGTTATCATTATTTTCCCCTTTTGAGGGGTTGTTTTTTTGAGCTTGGTTTAAGACGCCAACATGGCCTTCTGTTATATTAGATAACTCTAGGTTTACTATATGTTTTTTGGTATTTTTCTGTGTGGTGGAATATGTAAATAAAAAATAAAACCTCTTTCAAAGATTTTAGTAGGAGCAATTTGTTACTGGTAAGTTTAAGGTTAAAATAATTATTCATTGATCAATTTCAGGATTATTTGTATGAATGTTGCAGCTCTAGTAGTTGTAAAAACACCGAAATATAAAAGAAAGCATATTGTAACAATAAAATAACATTTAATTACGTAGATGCAGTTTAAAGTTATTATTAACAAATTATGTATGTCTGCTGATAACTGTAATAATTAAGAGGAAGTTCGTTAATTATATCATACTGTAAAAAGCTTGCAATCTTTGCATATTCGCCGAGTATGTAGGTTCGAAAAAACAAAAGGAACTTAAAGAAATATATAATAAATCCAAATATAAATATTACTTTATAACAAAGAGTCAGGTTGACACCTTAAACTTAACTCAAAAAGGACCACCTCTCAAAAAGGAAAAATAACAATAACTTTCAAATGTGTGTACAAAAAAAAATTTCAAAATTCTTTTTGTATTTTTTGGCGCTTTTATAAATAGTAAGGCTGAAACATATATACTAATAATCCCGAAATTGATGGATGAATAATTGTAGGTTTGTTCGAACATACAGTTCGCGAACGGTTCACGATCATGTGAACCAATCAGACAACGCATTCCAGTTCCCGAGAACTCCTTTTTTTGTTCTCTGATTGGTTCACGTGATCACGAACCGTTTGCGAACCACATGTTCGAACAGCCCTTATATTAACCTTAAAAGAAATAATAAGAAATTGCTTCTTGAGAAAAAATACTAAATTTTTTCACCCTTATGCTAATATCTCGGATGGGGTGGCATCGATTGAGTTAATTTTTGGTATTTACAGTGTGTGTGACAGTAGTACTCATTTGTTTTACTTTCAGCCCGATAGATTTACAGGCACTTATCCTTGTGCTTATCAGAACCTTTGTTATTGTCATTTCAAATATTTTTTTTTTCTGTTAATACAAATTTCTTCATAAACATTTTATTAGTTAGTTCGTTACCTTTTATTCAGAACTTTTATTTGTAAATTTATTAGTAGCGCTTCAGAACCAAAGTTACTTGCTTCACACTCATGCTACCTATATAAATATCATAATATAAATCCCATTTGATGTAATTTGCAAAATTTCACCATTGCTTTGTACGTTAACGCTTATCTATAACAACCCCATTTTGCGATAATACAGAACAAGAATGAAAATTTACATGGCATTCGATACGTGGACACGGACAAAAGAGCCGTCAGATTATCGGGAACGATTTAAGTAGCAACATATTGCGAATTCTCTCGAGGATCTGCGCGACTGACGATTTCCCTCGGGAATCGTTCACCGAACAAAAAAAAAACAAATTTTCGTCTTGTCTTTCGACTCCTAGGTTCGGTCCAGAGGGTGAGGGACAGAGGCGGACGAACCTTCATTAATACGTCATTATTTAGCAGACCGCAGAACAAATCCGCAGAGGATCTCCTCTTGATAATACGATTGTAAACACCGATAGCCGAGATAAATGGGACGAGATACTCGTGACGCTTCCCATCATCGCGAACAGATAAGTCACCCTCGGCGTGACAATGGCTCGTCACTTCTCCTGACATGTTCATTACATTACAACGAACACGTATGTATGTGCTACATATACACATACACATGTGTATATGACGTATATACATGCATACATGCGTACGTACAGTTTTGGTCAAAATGATAAATAAGTGGATACGATACAAAAAAACGTGATTTATTTTCAGCACATAATAAGTATTAACTACGGTATGAATATGTAAAAGTGGAATGACAGTAAAAATAATAAAGTATTATACAGAGTGTGCTAACAAAAACTGGATCTTTGGTTATAGTTTCATTTTTCATTTAAAAAAAAAAACTTCAAGACTTTTATAGAATTCAATGTTATATGCCCTGATGATATTTTTGGGTATACAGAACATGTAAGAAGTAGACAAACGCATATTTACCATTTCCTGTGTTGATATTCTTGGTAGTAACGGATGGGATGAATTACAAATCGTTTAAATTTTCATAATAATAATAATAATAATAGTAATAATAATATAATAATGCTAGTATATTTGTAATAAAACCATTACAAGAATTTTGTCATAATTAGATTAGTGTGTGTAAAGGGCACAACAGTCAGTTAATTAAAAAATTAAGAAAAAATATAATATTTAAAATGTAAGGTATATACTAAGGATAAATAATAAATAATAACAAACAGGACATAAAAGTAAATACATATTAAAAGACTAGATCAACGATACTGTACATCTCCCTTTTCAGTAACATAGCCTTAACTTTAGCCTTAAACTTATGGAGAGGTAAGTCCTTCAATTCTTTCGGCAAGATGTTGTACAGCTTGCTCCCCACGTAATCGAGTGCTTTTTGGGAGCAAGTTAGCCGGGATACAGTATTCGCAATCCCCATTTTGCGTGTAAGTTATGTTTATTTAGGTGGATGTGCGTGACAGCAGCCAAGATGTACGCAGATGGTAAAGTAAGTAAATTTTCTTTAGCGAAATGTGTTTTACAGCTGTCGGTAAATTTTAGACCACATAGGTATCGGATGGCTCTCTTCTGCAGAATAAAAATTGTGTGCGCTTCTGCAGACGTCCCGCAGATGAGTAAACCGTAGCACATGTGGGAGTGGAAAATGGCAAAATATGCCGCTTTCGCTGCTTCATGTGTTGCCATATGTTTTAACCTTCTTATGGCAAACAAAGCAGATGAGCAGTCGTTTTGCCAAATTATCAATGTGTTGGTGCCATTTTAAATGCTCGTCTACAACAATCCCAAGAAAATTTCGGGTGAGTTGCTAATTTTGTTGTAAAGACCAGATTTTGTGTTTTATTTATATTTATTTGCAATTTATTTACAGAGAACCACTTTACGGCGTCGTCAATGGCAGCCTCAGATTTTTGTCGGAGCGTTTCTTGATCTTTATCTCGCAGCAGAAATGTAGTATCGTCAGCGTACATGCATATCTCAGCTCCCTTAACATTGACAGGAGGGTCGTTAATATATACTTTGAAAAACAGGGGATCCAAAATAGGATCCCAGGTACCCCACACTTCACCTTCTTTGGCTGAGGCTGTACGATCAATTAGGTAGGATCTTAATAATTTTGAAGCTATTCCTCTTACTCTGTAGTACTGTAATTTATCTAGGAGGATATCATGTTTAACGGAATCAAATGCTTTACTCAGATCCAACATATGCATTTCTGCAGAGTCGCCCGCATCAAAAGCTCTATAGATATCTTGTTTATGTGTTAATAATGTTTATTAAGGACGTTTCGGCTATATATATAGCCTTTATCAACTGTAAGAAAATGTAAAGTTAACAATTATATTTTAAGTTTTAGGATATTAAAGTTTGAAAAATGATTGAAGAAAGAAAAAAATTAAGAAACATATTATTTAATGAGATATTATTTTTTTGTGTTACTTATAAATTTTCAGTACCATGGGAGACCTGACACAGTGCAGACGTGCGTGTAAAGGTGCCGTAAATAAATAGAAGAAAATAGTTAAAACACTAAAAGAAATAAGGCGTAATAGTGTCACTACCGAAAGTTTTGAGTGGGCGAGCTTTTGTTAGCTACAACAAACAAAAAGGATTAATATAATAGTAGTAATAATATATAATAAGCTGAGAGAAGCAGGCCTTCTGAGGAGTCGATCCGGGGCCGGCTTCTATCGCAGCAATAAATAAGTAAACATACACTCGGAAAAACGCAAGGAGTGAAAAACAACAACCAAAACAGCTGGAGTTTGCAAAATATAAACAAGTAAACATACAGGGTCGTTGAAATAAACGAAGTCTGAGGAAACTGAGTGCGTGATACAAACGAGATAAATTAACTTAGCTAGCGTGCGGACGAGGTTATAAGTTGAGCGGGATTCTGGAAAACACTTGTGCGCGCGAAATAGAAGGTGATAAGAAGGATAGTTACAAGTAATACAAATGAGTAGTAAAAGGATTAAACCAGAGCACGACAATTCTTTTGATGAAGAGGAGGTTTTTAAAAAAAGCAAAAGTAACTATAAGATCACCTACAAAAGATAATAAAACCGAAATAGAGGGACAAGAGATGGAGGAAATAAGGAAATTATTAACAGAATTGAAGAATGACATCAAGATGGAAATACAAGATCTAAAAATAGAAATAAAAGAGGAAAATAAGGAAATAAAAAGTGACATAAAAGATATAAAAGAAGAGATAAAGCAAAATAAAGAAGAAATGGTAAATTTTAAACTCGACATGCAACGGATGAAGGAAGAATGGGCAAAAAAGAAGCAAGAATTGCAGAAAGAAAATGAGCTTATTAAAATGGAAAATAAAAAGATAACGAAAGAGATGAAAGAGCTAAGGCGCACATCAGATGTATTAGAAAAGGAGAAAAAGAAAAATAATCTAATCATCAGTGGAATAATACTAGACACTGAAGATCCAATAGCGCTGAGGGAGGGTATGGCAAATATGATTAGAAAACATCTAGGAATGAAAGCAGATATTAAACGAGCACAGAAAATTGGAATAAATACATGTGTAATTGAACTAGGAAGTGAAGAGGAAAAATTAGCCATCCTACAACATAAAACCAAACTGAGGAACGTTAGTTCCGATAATATAATATGGATATCAGAGGATCTTACACAGGGACAGAAAGAAAAAGCGAAAGTATTACGAGAGAAAGCAAAATACTTAAGAGGGGAGGGAAGACAGTCAAAATAGGGTTCAACAAAATCATAGTAGATGGTACGGAATGGAGATGGAATCACAAAGAAAGAAAGGTTGTCGAATTAGCGGTTCCAAAAAACTAGGAAAAACTCAGGAGATAAAAGAGAGAGCCAATAAAAAGAAAATGGAAAGCAAAGAAGATAACAAGTTAAATGATAAAAATAGTTATAAGTGTTATAAATGTAAGATTAGGATTGAGGATATTAGAAATAAATGTTGTAAATGAAGTGTAACGGTGGAGTTTGGTGTGGGCGCAGGGGTATTAGTATTAGTAATGATAATAGGCAAAGAAGTGGGACAAATGAGCAGACGCTTACGAATGTACGATGGAACAATGGAGAAGATGGACGGGCAACGAAAACGAGCAAAGATTAAACAATAGGGGAAGAAAGCGACATATAATGAAAATAGGAACATGGAATGTAAGGACAATGCTGCAGGTGGGGAAAATGGAAGAGATAAGCAGAGAAATGGAAAAATATAATATAGGAGTGCTTGCGTTGCAAGAGATAAGATGGGAAGGGAGGGGAGGATTGACAGGAAGAACTATTCATACTGTACGGGGGTGAAACAAACAAGGACTCAACGGCACTGCATTTATGGTTTCATGTCAATTCAGGGAAAGAAATAATTGATTTCAAGACAATAAGTGGCAGGCTATCATACCTAAGAGTAAAAAAAATATAGCGAATATATCCATAATAAATGCATACGCACCAGTGGAGGCGGCGCCGGATAACGACAAAGAAAAGTTTTACGATAAAATCGACGAGATATGTGCAAACATCCCACGTCATGATACACTACTGGTGGTCGGAGACTTCAATGCCAAAATCGGAAAAGAGGAATTTATTAGGAATGTCGCTGGGAAGCATACAATCCACGAAGCAACTACGGATAACGGAATGAAACTATGCAACCTAGCGGCACAGTGGAATATGATCATCGTAAGCACTAAGTTTAAGCACAAAGTCGAACACAAGATAACATGGATGATGCCTGGGAAAACAACAGGGAACCAAATTGACCACATTCTAATATCAAGAGATAGGGAAAAGTGGATACAGGACGTCAGGACATATAGGGGTACAAGCGTTGATACGGACCACCATTTACTTTTAGCAAAAGTAAAACTTAGAAACATAAGCAACAACAGGCAGAAAAGGACCAAAAGAAAATGGAACACAGAGAAACTGAGAGAGGATGAGAAAAACGAAGAGTACAAGAATAGTATTAAACAACGAATAGGAAAAATGGCGAAAAGTGATAGTATTGAAGAGGAATGGACTAATTTAAGAAACACTATAATAGAAGCAGCGGAAGAAGTTATAGGGAGAAAACAGGGGGAGAAACGAAACGGCTGGTTCGATCAAGAATGTAAACTAATGGTGGAAAGCAAGAGGAACGCAAGAGTAAAATGGCTGAGAACCGGGGAAGTAGTCCATCATGAAAGTTACAGGCAGAAACGGAAGGAAGCAACAAGAATATTGAAAATCAAAAAAGAAAAATGGATAGACGAGAGGATGGACGAAATAGAAAAAAGAGATAAGAGGAACCAAACTGTACCTTTACATAAGGAAACAAAAACAGGAAGAAGAGTTACAGTTAATATGATAACAAGGTATGGGAGGATTACGTCCGGAAGTCGGTAGAATTAGAGGAGGAAGTAATAGAAAGTGAAGGCAATGTGGAGGAGCTATCCGAGGAGGTCGACCAGGAACCTTCGCTCGAAGAATGCAAGGAAATCATACACAACTTGAAAAGCGGCAGAGCAGTAGAACAGACGAAATTTGTAACGAGATGCTAAAAGAGGGAGGCGAAGAACTGAGGCAAAGAATACATAATTTAATGAGCCAGATATGGAAGAAAGAGAGATTACCTGACGAGTGGAGGCAGGGATTAATAGTCCCAATACTAAAAAAGGGAGACCCTACAAAATGCGAAAACTATAGGCAGATAACCCTATTGAATGTTATGTATAAAGTATTTTCCACACTACTATTAAAACGTCTGAACACGTACACGGAGAGGACAATTGGAGAGTACCAAAATGGATTCAGGCAAGGGAGGTCAACGGTAGATTCAATACATGTGCTCAACCAGATCATAGAAAAATGCTATGAAGTAGACATCGAACTGCAAATAATATTCTTGGATTTTAAACAAGCCTTCGACAGCGTGAAAAGGGATATATTATTGAAAGATGCAAGAGAGCTTGGAATACCTGAAAAGTTGGTCCGACTAATCAAAGCCACGCTAAGCGGAACTACGGCAGCAGTCCAAACACAAGAGGGGTCTACGAATCAAATACGAATCTTCAGGGGTGTACGACAAGGCGATGGACTCTCAACCTCCTTATTTAATATAGCCGTGGAGGGAGTAATAAGGGCATGTGGATTGACCGGAACAATTAGCAATAAATCAGTACAAGTCGTGGCATTCGCGGATGACCTGGCAATTGTCGCAAGAGATAAGAGAGCCCTGGAGGAAGCCTTAATTAACATCAGTACAGAAGCACGGAAGCGCGGACTGGAAATAAACCAGCAAAAATCAAAATTAATGGAAATATCTAGAAAGAAACAGTTAGATGGCAAAACGGACACCACAGTGGGAGAATACACATTTGAAAAGGTAAAGAACTTTAAATACCTCGGCGTTATAGTGAACAACAGAAATGAAAGAAGCACCGAGATCGAGCACAGAATACAAGCGGGATACAGCGCTTTTTGTAAGTTTAAACAACTTATTATGAACAAAAGAATCAGTAAAAGCACAAAACTGAAATTATACAAAAGTGCAATAAGACCAGTAACAACGTATGCGGCGGAAACCATGTCCCTAACTGGCAAAGATGAAAACAAATTAAGGGTATTCGAAAGGAAAATCATAAGGAAAATATACGGAGCAGTAAGAGATATTGACGGGGAATACAGAGGACTAATGAATTTCGAAGTCGACAAAATCCTGGGAGGAGAAAATATTGTTAGATTAATCAAGGCGCAACGTCTGAAGTGGTACGGCCATATAAATCGAAAGGGAGAACAATCACTGCTAAGGAAAGTAACGAGTTGGAAGCCCATGGGAAATAGACCAAGAGGAAGGCCCAAATCAAGGTGGGAAGATCAAATAATCGAGAACATGAAGACTTTAGGAATAAAGGATTGGAGAAGGAAAATGGAAGACAGGCAACTGTGGAGAAGAATATGTGATGAGGCAAAAAGAAGTGCTAAGATGTGACCTTACCAAGAAGGAATTAGGTGGAGTGACCATCCACCAAGTAACCAAATCGGTCTGAGGAGCTCCCGTGAGCGGCTACAATTCCGTTAGGAATGTATAGCCTTATATATATATATATATATAAATTTTCTATAACAATACTATTTAAAAAAGGAGGGGAGAAGAATGAAAGAGAATGGATTCACCTACCCCAAATTATAATTCTACACATCGAAATAAAATTGTTACATATTCGTTAAAACTTGAAATTTAATTGTAAAAAAGAAATTTAAAAATTTAAAATTAATGACATGTTCAATAAATTGTTTTTTTAAATTTATGCGACATGCTTATTGTTAATATTAAATGTGAAATGATGTAGGATTTGTAGTGAATATTTGCATGTTGCTTTTTGTGGAATGTATAATTTTTGTGTGTATACGTATATATTGTTGACAAAAGTTCTGTTGTGTACAGTGATGTGAATAAAAATAGTAACATAATGTTTATGGTAATATGTATTAGCAAATGAAAAGTTAAAAGTCAGATTTATTATATTATATTATGGAAAAAATAGATTGGTGACAAGTTAGCCTCTCTTGCCGATCATTTACTGCATTTAGATGTTTCTTTATTTGAATTGATTCTAATTAGTGGTGGGCACTATCGATAGTGACTATCGATAGTTTTGACTATCGATAACTATCGATAGTCGACTATCGATAACTGTTGATAGTTGAAAATATCGATAATGCCCAGCAGTATTATATTTATATATATAGTTTATAACGCAGAGAGATGCTCAAATTCAATGTAAACACAACAAGTATAGTGCTATTTATTTTCCCTTTCTGAGTAGCTTAAAGGTTTATTTATGTATTGTCTTGTTAGTTAAAGACGTTTGTATTATCATTCATCAAATATTCATTGAGTGGAACTAATTCTTTCTTTTGAAATATCTATACTAGCAGGTATTGATGAAACCATGAAATACTAGTGTTAGAGTTCTTATTAGTCTGGACTAAAAAAAAAAAACACAAATAATAAATAACAAGAAACAAAACAAAATGTGTTTCTGAGGACATATAGTTGAGTAGAGTGGTGGGCATTATCGATGACGACTATGGACAGTTGTAAGTATTAACAGTTGACTGTTGAAACTATCGATAACTATTGATAGTCGAGTATCGATAGTTATCGATAGTCAACTATCGATAGTTATCGATATTCAACTATCGATAACTATCGATAGTGGGTCCGACTATCGATAGTTGAAAATATCGATAGTGCCCACCACTATAAATAATTAATAACATTGTGTGAAAAATATTAATTAAAATATAATAATTGAGACATAATATAGTTATATTAAATATGTCTAGAGATGAGAAGATATAATTAATTGACTATATATAAGAAATGTAAGGATTCAGAATATAAGTAATTAAACGTTAAATTGAATAAAACAAAATTAAATTTAAATAAGAAAAAATAGGTCTAAATTTTAAGTATGGTTGATCGTTAAGGCAATTATCGTGTTCTTTTAAATGTTTAGTGTATTTCATAAGCTTCTATAATGTTAGCTTTAATTCTTTATCTTCATGTAACAGTTCATTTTTTTCATGATTAATTTGGTGTCCTGTTGGATGTAGGTATTTCCCTACATTGAAATTTAATAGATGTCTTTGGTGTCCTTTTACTCTTTGTTTTATTGTTCTTCCCGTTTCTCCTATATAAATTGCATCAGAATTTTTATAATTTCTTTTGTACACTTCGCTTTTTTTTCCAAAAACTGGCAAAAAAACTGGGGTACAATTAAAAAGAAAGTGGAGTGGGGAGCTACTTATACCTCCGTGTAGACAGTTGATTCTACATTGGCGATAATATTTTGAATAGGAAAAGTTTAATAAATTAATATTATGCTCAAAATTTCATCAATTCTATATCAAAAAACGCTCACACAAATATTAACGCAGGTCAGCTATCACACCAACAAACAGCAATTTAAACATTAAATATATTACACTCCCATATATTCAAAATCTTTCGGAGAAAAACAACAAAACTTTATTCAATATTAGGGTTGCACACCAAAATTATAATAACCTAAAATTTTTATACACCAAACTTAAAGATAATACGCCATTAGAAAAACAAACTCATATAGTGTACAAGATACCTTGCAACGATTGTATTGGTGTGTACATTGGGCGAACCAAACAGCATTTAACAGCAAGCTTAAAGGACATAAATATTCTAATATTATATATTAGAATTTCTAATATATAATGTGCTTTATAATTTTTTCCTTTTAATAAGGATTCGGTTTGGTTAAACTTGACACTATGGTTTTAAATTATTTATGTGTTTTTTTATGGGAGGTGATATTTGTTGAATATTTATGTCCTTTAAGCCTTGCTGTTAAATGCTGTTTGGTTCGCCCAATGTACACACCAATACAATCGTTGCAAGGTATCTTGTACACTATATGAGTTTGTTTTTCTAATGGCGTATTATCTTTAAGTTTGGTGTATAAAAATTTTAGGTTATTATAATTTTGGTGTGCAACCCTAATATTGAATAAAGTTTTGTTGTTTTTCTCCGAAAGATTTTGAATATATGGGAGTGTAATATATTTAATGTTTAAATTGCTGTTTTGTTGGTGTGATAGCTGACCTGCGTTATAATATTTGTGTGAGCGTTTTTTGATTATAGAATTGATGAAATTTTGAGCATAATTATTAATTATTAAACTTTTCCTATTCAAAATATTATAGCCAATGTAGAATCAACTGTCTACACGAAGGTATAAGTAGCTCCCCACTCCACTTTCTTTTTAATTGGACCCCAGTTTTTTTGCCAGTTTTTGGAAAAAAAAGCGAAGTGTACAAAAGAAATTATAAAAATTGTGATGCAATTTATATAGGAGAAACGGGAACAACAATAAAACAAAGAGTAAAAGGACACCAAAGACATATATTAAATTTCAATGTAGGGAAATACCTACATCCAACAGGACACCAAATTAATCATGAAAAAAATGAACTGTTACATGAAGATAAAGAATTAAAGCTAACATTACAGAAGCTTATGAAATACACCAAACATTTAAAAGAACACGATAATTGCCTTAACGATCAACCATACTTAAAATTTAGACCTATTTTTTCTTATTTAAATTTAATTTTGTTTTATTCAATTTAACGTTTAATTACTTATATTCTGAATCCTTACATTTCTTATATATAGTCAATTAATTATATCTTCTTATCTCTAGACATATTTAATATAACTATATTATGTCTCACTTATTATATTTTAATTAATATTTGTAACACAATGTTATTAATTATTTATTAATCTTGTCATAACATAAACAACAAAAATACAAAATTACGGTTAAATCACATCTAAATTGTGACTATAAAAACTTTGAAATAATAGGAATTTTCTCAGGCTACTCCAAAAGCGTCTAAAAATGGAGTTTAATTTAATTTCTCCTGGCAATTGATTAAAAACTTTAATGCCCATACTTCTCAAACCCAAGCTTGTAATCGTGAGAGTGGTACCACCGACGTGTAAATATTTGCTATTTCGTGTAAAATATTCAAGATACTCTGTATTTTTAACAAAAGATCCCTTGTTCTTGTAAATATGTCCTACAGCAGCTTCCAATATGTAGATACAGGCAAGGTGTAAAATACCCAAATTATGAAATATTGGTCTGCACGTGTCTGTATAATTAGCTCTCACAAGGGATCTCACAATAGCTTTTTGGAATAGAAACAACCTATGGGCAGCCGGGGATGAGCCCCACAATATTCCATATTGCAGCCTTAAGTACACTTTTTATAATATAAAGTTATAAGGCATTCCACAGTTACTTGTGAGCGTAAGCAGCGGAAGACGTAGCATTTACTGGAGAAGGTTTTTGTTAAGTTGATACAAGTTCATACGCCTATGCTTTGCATGAAAACCCATACATTTAGTTTTCTTAAAACTGAGTGATAGCTTGTCATGACAAAACCACTCCGTCAGTATTCTCAAGACGGCGTTTGCTACTATGTCAGCTTCGTCGCTGGCTGTTAATAAAGAAATGTCGTCAGCATACAAGGTTACATATACATCGGATAAGAAGAGAACCTATATCATTAACGTATAAACTAAAGAGCGCAGGTCCCAATATGGATCCTCGAGGTACGCCCATCATCACTGGCAGTGCATACGACTTATAGGTTCCATCAACCCCACTATCTCTTGTGTTTTATTCTCATGATTTGAATTCTGTCCTTAAAGTATATAGCGAACCAAGACGCGGCCGCGCCTCGAATTCCGTAGGTTTGTAGTTTGTCTATAAGTGTATTATATTGGACACAATCGAAGATCACAAAAAATACTCAGCATACTTTTTCTCTTCTCACTTCCATTTATAACGCTACCATAAAAATCCACTAAAGCCGTAGTTGTAGATTTGTTTTTTCTGAAACCATACTGAGAATTAGTTAAAAGTGTGTTTCTTTAAGAAACCGATTAGTCTCTCCAGCATGCAATATTCCATAATTTTTGAGATATACGATGTCAGTGCCACTGGTCTGTAATTAGATATACACATGCTGTCGCCTTTTTTATGTAGCGGAATAATTTATGAGATGCGTCAATACGTCTGTTAAATGTTCCCTACAATCGTTTATTACAGCAGCTGTTAAACCATTTGGTCCCACAGAAAATTTACTTTTAAGTTTATTAATAACATTCTACAGTTCAGCGCTGCAGAAAGGCAAAATAAACATTGATTGCCAAGTTACTTTTATCCTAGAAGTAAGAATATTAGCAGGCACGTTAGACTGGATGTCAGATGCAGATGACAAAAAAAAATTAAACGTTTTGGTACAAGAACTGGATCGATTACTTCGTTGCTTTCCACTTTTATGCTGGCATTAGAAAATGGGGATGGGTTCTTCGTAGTTTCTTCTTTTCCAAATTGCAAAGCTTTTATTTTCTGAATTGGAAATATGCTTGCTGCAGGACTGAATTTTTGTTTTGGTAACTAATGCTAGTAATGCTCTGGCCTTGCTCGCTTGTTAAACTTCTCAAAGTTGTAGTAAAGATTTTTGTAGAATGTATAGATCTCGAGGGAGTAAACTAGATCTTTTCATCTCATTATTTATCCATGGCTAAGATTGTGAAGTGAGTATCTCAGTCCTAGCATAAGGAAATGATATATGATAATAATACAGCAAGATGTTCACAAAAGATGAGAACTTAACGTTTAAATCCCGACTGTCATACACGTCTGCCCATGACTCAAGTGGGCAAATTTATTTCAATTAGCGGAAATAGATAGAATGCAGTAAATAGTATCTTGACTGAATTGTACCGTGTTGTAATGAAGAGTTGGTGGTTTTATGCTATCAGCTTTTCTTTTTTTTAGCAAAGGGTACTAGTGTCGTTTTCGCAGGATTAAGTTTTAGTTTTCATTAATACAGAATCCTTCCGTTCTTTTCAATTAGTGATACATTAGAATTATCCGATAACCAACACTAGAAAGCTCGGGATACCATCTAATTGTTATCTTATCTTTAAGCTTTCGCAAGCATAATAAGTAAATATTTTAGCTTAAGGTGAACTATCTTATTGTTTCCTATTATGTTCCTTTAGAAACGAGATATTTGGAATAAAAATTTGGTGGGATAAATGAAAAAGTAAAGCATATTATGCGTATAAATCTGAATTTCGGTTATGAATTTTGCTTTTCTGTGCCTGACTGCATCGCTTTGTGTATTTTCTGTTGATAATTAAAATACAGCACAACGCTTTGACATAAAGGAGAAAAACAGAACAAAAACTGTCACTACCACGTACAGCTTTTGCAAAATTGTTTGTTTTACGCCGTTAATTTAGCAGGCAAATTTTAAGAGAAAAATAAAAAGATAGAATTTATCTACGTGTGTCCCTTTTAATGTTCAATTTACTCGAACATCACTCGCGGCGCTTCTCCTCTGAAAAAAGAAAACGAAGGTGGAAAAAGGGGAAAAGAACCTTTTTGCCCCAAACAATTTGGAAAAAAAGGCCGACAGTCTCCTCTTTATTCAGTTTAGAGACGACGAGCCGCTAAAAGGATTTTAATTAGAAAAAAAAACCACCGTGTGAGAGAACTCGGATGCAAACCTGGGCATCACATCCCACCTGTTCGTTTGTGTGCGTGAGTACACCTACTATCTCGCAACGTATAACGTGATGTGTTCATCATCAAAGCGACGGACGACCCTTTTGGCCTTAAAATAATTTTTACACGGAACACACGGTCGGTCACACGTACATATGCGCACACCTATACCCACCCCTTGTGTGTGTACGGAATAGGTAGACCGCAAAGGGATGTCTCTGCACGTTTGAGGGATTCGCGATCGGTGTGTCGGTAGACGTCCTACAACATAAATGGAGTGTATACGTCCTCTTCTGGTTCCGCTTCTGCTTCGACGGCGTGTGGAGGAACTAATGGATGAGCACGCGGTCACTTTACCGTAAAACCGTTTGCTGCACTCCAATCAGGCGTATTTTGCACGTATACACGCGCGAACCGTAGTTCGGCGGCATCCACCTGTCCCGCCCCGACCCTGTGTGTGTGTGTGTGTGTGTGTTGTGTGCTGCTTGTTCGTTGCCGTGGGTGGCGCTGGCGGGGTGACGTGTACTCGCTTCGCAACCGAACGCCGAACGTGAATAACGGCGATCCGGCAGGAGAATTTAATAAACAAATTATATGATCAATTGGCTTCGGGTCGACGTTCCAATTCGGCCACTTTTCATTTTCACGTTGATATCCCGTTGATACGGGATTCGCTTTGCGTGCTCGCCTTTGCGGAAAAACGTGCGGATTAATGGAATAATTTGATAACAAAATAAGCTTTCACGTCATGGAATTATAACGACTTATACAAAAAACTGAAAAAGCAAAAGAGAAGTGCTTTCAGATTTATTTGAACTGATGAACAAAACAAATTCTAATTATTTACTTTTACTATCGGTGCAAATATAAAAAAATGGTGGATGCGCCTGTTAAGGGAAAATAAATAGCAAGTTCATAGTTTCAGTCATGTTATTCATTGTCATAAATATATCTATTACTCTCCACACGAGATTTTTCTATTTCGCATATACAATGAACACTTTGTATAACTGTTTTGCCGGAAAAATGATCCCACAATGTGTTCTACTTTGCAACACTGTTTTTGTTTTTCATTTTGTGACACTGTTTGTGGTGACATTTTATGTGAGGTTGGTGGTGCGACTCGTGGTTTGACATTTTATATTGACACTTTTATATAGGCTTTTGAATGGAATTGCAAGAATTGTGTGTGTCACAAGCATGGAAATGTTAAAATTCCCTGCATTTTTAATAATAAATAAACTGTGTACTGAATGTACCAAAAGAATTTTGAAAAAGCAAAATGAAAAAAAAAAAATTAAGTTAGCTAGCTCAACGGATAAAAAATAAAAGGGCGCAAAAGAACAATTAAACTCAGGGTTACCCTCGCAAATTAAAACTAAATCACGAAAAGTAAAAAGTGGGTGAAAGAAATCTGACCTTCTTGAATTACCCCAAAAATTGAAAAGGTCTAAACAAAAATAAAAGAACAGAATTTAGAATGACGTTAATTAACAAATAATGATGTGTTATATAAAAAAATAGGAAAAAAAAAATTGTTAATTACAATTATGCAGAAAACAAAAACCCTGGACAGAGAGTCCTGGCTTAAATCAAAAAACTGCTCGAAATTCTAAATTACAAAAGGACAATGCTAAATCCTTTATCAAAGCAAAATGGTAAAATAGTTCAGGAAGATAGTCCTTTTATATCAACCATCCACGTGGTTTCAAAATTAAAACAACCCAAATTAATCGTGGACAATAACAAGTAAATTAACAAAAGAAAAACTTGCATACAAGCACAAAGCTTCTATTCACGCAACCCGAGGTGATTAATAAATAATTAAAAATCAGCAAAATTTAAAAAAAAACGAAAAATTAACTCTTTAAACTAAAATATCTATCTTCCTGCACGAAATAATAAATGACCTTATATCTAAATTCTTACACAAGAATATAATAACAATTATTATTAAACGAGTTCCTTGATGGACGAATTAAAATCAAATTAAGCGAAACAAATTTTTAAATCAAAATGTATTAACAAAATGGCAGCTAAGAAATAAGAATTATATCTACTCACGCTTGCGTCTATCTGGGAACTAAGTCTTACAAGGTTAAGCAGTCGTATACATATAAACAACAGCTGCGTGCAGCGCAACGCGCAAAGATCATCGAAGAAAATTTCTAAGAAGGACTAGAACAAGAGCAAATGCAAAACATCTTAAAGAGTGAAATTAATTTAAACAACTGAACATTTAAATAAATAAATTAAACAATCAATTCATTAATAAAATCTTATTTAAAAATAAACAAATGAATTTGAGGAAACTCCCATGAAACATTGATAAAGGCAAATCGGAGTAAACATGAACATGTGCGCAACTTAAAAAAAACTCTCGCGAAAACAAGGTGTTCGTCCACAGCAGTAAATTAATGCGAAATGGAAAAAATAGTATAAAACACACGTGTTACAACTGTTGTAATATTCGCACTTTGTAACACTAGTGTTTTAATATACTATTTGTAGGCGTATTTTTGATGCGCGTATTAAAATAACTATGGTAAAGGATACACACTAAAAAAATTTTGTTAAAATTCCTGTACGAATTTTGGGGCAATTTTCTGCTTCTGAAACTGTTCAGGTATTTTACTTTTATAAGTAATGTCTAATTATAGGTAATTTTTCGAAGGTTTTCCTATGTAGATACTGATAATTTCCATAAAAGTTTTACTTGTTTGAAAATAAAAGTACCAAAAAAAATAGAGTATTTTTGACTTTTTTACCACCAAAGAGGAAAATATCGTCGAAATAGAAGGTTTATTTAATTGGAAATTAATACATAAAAGGAATTTCTATCAATTATGTTAACATAAAATGAAAATTATTACTGCTTATGCAAAAAATTGAAAAACGAAAAGAGAACTACTTTCAGATTTATTTGAACTGATGAACAAAACAAGTTTTAATTATTTATTTTTACTATCGGTGGAAATATAAAAAATGATGGATGCGCCTGTTAAGGATATGAATAACAAGTTTATAGTTTCAGTCTTGTTATTCATCCTCATAAATATACCTATTGCTCTACAAATAACATTTTATAAGCGTGCTTTTCACGTCTGTATTAAAATAATGACACTAAAAAGCTTTTGGTAAAATTCCTGTAGGAATTTGGGACAATTTTGTTCTCTTAAATGTGGACAGGTATTTTACTTTTAAAACTAAAACATTTAATTATTGGTAACTTTTCAAAAGTTTTTTCATGCAGTCTGAAATACCCACAAGTAAAGTTTCTAAGGTAGTGATAATTTCCATAGAAGTATTACTTGTTTAAAAGTAAAATTAGAAAGAAAAATAGAATATTTTTGATTTTCTTACTACCAAAACGAAAAATATCGTCGAAATAGAAGTGCTCTGGTAGTAGTTTATTTAATTGGAAATTAATGCATAAAAGACAAACAAATTATAAGTTTCTATCAATTATGTTAACATAAAATTAAAATTATTACCACTTACACAAAAAAAAGACTGACAGAAGAAAAGACAACAAAAACAAATTGGGGCCACTATCTCACGACTTTTATTTGCTACTCCTGTAAAAAACTACTGTTAGATTTATTTGACTTGATGAACAAAACAAATTCTAATTATTTACCTTTACTATCGGTGGAAATATAAAAAATGGTGGATGTGCCTGTTAAGGGAAAATAAATAGCAAGTTCATAGTTTCAGCCTACTTTTCATGTGCGTATTCAAATAATGATGGTAATGGACATACACTAAAAACTTTTTGGTAAAATTTCTGTGCGAATTTGACGCAATTTTGTGCTCCTAACACCGTATAGGTACATATTTTACTTTTAAAAGTAATACGTCTATTTATAGGTAATTTTTCGAAGATTTTTTTCGTGTAGTCTGGAATATTCAGAAGTAAAATTTCTAAGGTAGTGATCATTTCCATAGAAGTTTTACTTATTTAAAAGTAATATTACAAAGAAAAATAGAGTATTTTTGATTTTTTTACTGCAAAAAAAAGACAATATCGGCGAAATAGAAATGCTCTGGTCGAGTTTATTTAATTCCAAATCAATGCATAAAAGGAATTTCTATCAATTACGTTAACATAAAATTAAAATTATCACTGTTTATACGTGAAGCAAGAACATTTTAACTTGTTGCAAATAATTTAAAACTTTTTTCTGTATTCTATATTTGTTATCTTCGTAATATACAATATAAGTTTTAACTTCACAGATCCGTAAAAATTGATAAAGCCGCAAATGTTCAGAACTTATTCGTGGAATAAAGAATAATCATATACAGTGACTTTTTCTCAATTATAACGTACCTATACAGTTATATAACCCTATGATATATGTTAAAAGAACATTGTGTATATCTTTATATTCATTTTATTTCTTTTTCTTTTATTTATGTATTACATCAAAATCACATGTTTTTATTTATATGGATAGAAAGAAAATGTAAGTGTCTCTTGAGATCCTATCACTTTTAATCTATTGTGCTTGTATATTTCGGGCCCGGTGTTATATTCTACAAAAATACTGCGCGAAATGCCTTTTAATAACGAAGCAGAGTCTTTCTAAAATGGTAGTGCATTTTTTTATATTGACACTAATTAACACAATCGTATGCGTCTAAAACCACAATAGTTTTAAGTTTTAGTTGAGAGGAAACTTTCTTCAACAAACGAAGTAGTTGCGCTTTAATTTTTGATAGCCACTATCAATATCTCTTAGGTTGTTGTGGTAAAACGAAAGCTTGAACACAAGGAGGTTTGCTGACAGATTTGATTGCTAGGAAAACAGTATCGATAAATGGGATAAAGTTGAACACAAGACGTGAAATTCATTCAGTTTTATACAAATATAAACATAGCACCAAGTCTATAGCACTTGATATTTTTAAGGAATAGTCATATAGTCAAATGGTTCGTATTTTTAAAGAGCACTAGCTACTCTTTGAAAATATGAAATGCTATAAATTTGCCCATATTTTTATATTTCTATAAAGCCAAATTAATAATTAATTACACTTGTATTCAATTTCACCTCTTTAACAGTATGTAAAAGTGCAAGTGAACAGTACAAGTAAGTATAAAATTACACATAAAAAAATCACTACCTGTAAATTTACGATGCAATGTCACATTCACGCGCGGAAAAAGATGAATTGAATTTCATTTAAATATTCAATGAAGTTTTACACAGAAATTACAGATACTGCGATAATGTAACTTTTTCTATGCTAGTGAATATTACATATTCATGTAATAAAGCTACGCCAATCGTTGAGAACAAATAAGCAACGATAATCGTTATAAAACTACAGAAAACTCTTTTCAGTGTAGTTTAGTCATATGCCATACAAGAAACAGTGTGCGACAATGGGTGGAATGCATAAAACGTAGTAGATGCTATTGCTTCACTGAAAACTATCTATTGCTTCTACGGGACTATTATGATCATCAAGGAAATAATTTACAAGCCACTCTACATTTTCTCTGTTGGATGTGACATATTAAATTAATAAATAATCCATGGTTTTTGAGTCTGTGTGAGTAAATTATAAGAGGGAAATGAAAGTAAATGATCCAATTTCTCATCAATTCTTTATTGACGACTACCGGTTTCATCCGCTAAGGGACATCTTCAGGTCCGAATTATTTAATTTTAACAGTTAAAAATTTATGATGACTAAATTTTAAACTGTTTTATAATTCCGACCTGAAGATGTCCCTTAGCGGATGAAACCGGTAGTCGTCAATAAAGAATTTGTTATCTTCTGGTATTTTTTAGCCAATAATCAGGTATTATTTTTATCTTCTTCTGTTGGAACAACGGCTGGGAATAAATCAAAAGTCTGGTTACGTTTCGGTTTATTGTAAACCTTTTCCAAAACCATCTATCCAAATTAAATTGACGAATTACGATCCACATTAAAATTTGTGTTACACTCTGCATAAACCAACATGGTTTTATGTCATAATTTTAGGAAAAC
The DNA here is from genome assembly GCA_004143645.1 of Protaetia brevitarsis. NCBI lineage: Eukaryota > Metazoa > Arthropoda > Insecta > Coleoptera > Scarabaeidae > Protaetia > Protaetia brevitarsis. Next base: position 2,695 of record RXPK01003008.1, on the reverse strand, counting down.
ATTTTAAAATTGTAAATGGGACACACACAATGTAAAGTTACATGTTAACGAACAAATATTGAAAAAAAAATGAGTTCCTTTTTCAATATATTTTAAATTAATATAAAGAATTTGTGAGAAATTGGACCATTTACTTTCATTTCCCTAAATTAATAAAGTAATTTGATTTTATACAACTTGAAACTGCACAATTTATGATAATTACCTAAATAATCTATGATGTATAGCATCATGCACATACCGGCTTTTTTGTTTATACACTTTTCTACGATGGAAGCTGTCATTAAAAAATCTTAAACTTAAACCGGTGCCACACTTGACGGAAATTTCATTCGCTTGAAATTAACATAGATGCAACTTTCGCTTAATGTGACAATTTTAGCGTTTTTGCATCAAAAATATACATTTAAAAGTAAGGCCGGCACCACACTTGACGTTATTCCGTCGCGTCATTCACACATTACTTTTAAGTGTATATTTTAATGCAAAAACACAAAAGCTACCACAATTAAGCGGAAATTCCGTCCATGTTAATTTCAAGGGTACGGAATTTACGCAGCGAAATTTCCGTCAAGTGTGGCGCCGGTCAGCGTGAATTACGCGACTGAATTTATGCTAAAACGCAGTATCTTCTTCTATATAACACGTACATAGTAGAATATGCTTCAGAGACTAGTAAATACTTCTTTAGTGTAGTACAAACTTCAGAAATGTTTATGCATTCCACCCAATTGTCTCACGCCAAGTAGCTGTATTATGCCCTCATTCTTTTCTGGTTCCAAAAGTATATTGTGAGTATGTAGGCTACATCTCTTTTGGGTTCGTCCCGTTGTTGTGGAAATCTAAAATAAAATAAATAAACGTATTCGCTTCATTAGTTAGTATTTTTTGAGTCTTTTAGTATCACCCTCTTTAATCTCTAAGCGCTGCATGTTTGATTGCCTGCGAAGTTTTTCATTTTCTACTTTTGAAAAAAAAGGACAATTTTCGAATCTATTTATTATAATGATTTCCTATATACGAAACCGGATGTATTGAATTTCAACGCTTTATACCAACAAAAGATCGCTTAAACGCCCCACCTTCGTTAATTGTCTCGCAGCTTTCGTCCATAGACCGACCGACAGAGATCTCAGTTGCGTGTGCAAATCGGCGTCGTCCTCATCCCACCGGACGTATAAAATATAAGAATACCGATTGATCAGTGAAACGGCGCTGATTGAGTTCACGCTGTGGAATAATTTAACGATGACGTCTACGTATTGCGTGCGTTCAGCCGGCGGAACCGGGCGCATATACGAACCGGAGGTCCCTCTTTGACTGGGTCTCGGACACCGCGGCTTTATTTACGGTACGCGTCGATGGCTTCCGGAGCGACTAACGGGTACACGTGTACCGCGTCGCTACTTCAAGTGCACTCGGCCGATTGTGTCCTAAGTGCCATTTCGATTACAATTACAGTTTGGAGATAATACGTATTCGTGCCTAGCCATGGAGGGAATTGTTTCCTTTCAGGAGATTTCATTCCGCTAGAGCAATAGTGGCAAAATATTTACATATATCAGATATATTCGTAAGTACACCCAAGGAAAGAATAGCCCCTTTAGTTCGAGGGAGAAGGTTTACTTTATACCCTCCGTTAGGGTGTTTAATATAAGATATAACTTCTTCTCTTTTGCCTAAACTGGAGGGATTGTTCTTTCTGTGAGTTTACTTACCAATTTTAAAGGAAATCGTTCATTCTTCAGCTATATTAATTTTATAATATTCGTTTTTAGTATTTTAGTTATTTCTCGCATTACTTCAGAAGGGAATAGAGGTACTGACCCCACATCTCGTAAAAATTTTCAGAGCATGGGGATACATTCCAACTGCATGGTAAAAAGTGAGGGTGGTATGTCGTTTTTTTAAAAAAAACTTATAATTTTACCAATAATAATAATAAATATTAAGAACGCAAGGCGTCCTCCACCAAATGTCAAGTTTATGGCACGTGGGGGTGAGCACACTGTTATGTACTCGCTTGATAAGTTAATATTTATTATGTGTAGATAATAACAATTGTACCTACCTTATGTACACTACGGATTACACGCGTTGGGTTTATTTAAAAGACAAGGAATACACTTAACCCCTTTATCTTTAGACTCCTCATATGTATATATATATATAATATCTCATGGAGTCATATCATCATAAGAGCTATCCCTACTCTTGAAGACCGATTCGTGGCAACACCGCGCTAGAACAGCTATTCAGACAAAATGCATATCAACCGGGAAAATTGACGCAGTTAGCATTAGAAGATCTCAACAATTAAAAAATCTTAGAGTCCACGACGACTTTCCTTGACATTGAGGGAGCATTTAACAATGCTACGACAAATTCAATTATCGAGGCTTTACGAAGGAAAGGTGTTGCACCGAAGCTTTTGCAGTAGGTAAGAACTAGTTTGGAAAGAAACATAAGTACATCCACAACTAGTGAGGCACAACCATCGAAGCGGCGGCGGGAGGGAGGTGCCCGCAGAACGGAGTTTTATCTCTCTTATGGTGGGTTACCCTAGTGGATGACCTAATTTGAAAGCTGACCAGAAAGAGATTTCACTGCCTGCAGTATGTTGACGACTTTAAAATAGTCGTTAGAAAGCGGTTTCCAAAGGTTCTGGTGGAGCTTATGCAAGCCGTGCTAAACA
>RXPK01003007.1:0-86325 GCA_004143645.1 Protaetia brevitarsis | reverse complement strand
TTTCTGAGGTAATTCTTATTTATTTTATTTCCAACAGGTGGCAGTATCTATTTGACTCTATTTATGAGAGAGCATCATTCTCACTTTTCTTTTCAATATTTGTCATTATAATTTTGGCTCTCATCTGTTTATTATAACACTTTTGATATCTACATTACGGTCGTTTAGTTTTGTGCTTAACTACATTTTTGATGTCACTAATAATAGATAAATTTGATATTAATTATTAATTATTTTTATAGTATTACACTAGATATAATAAACAATTAAATATACACTTGACGATAAAGCCTTTCTTCCTTGTTGCTTCTCATTCTCTAGCCAAAAGTAACCTATCTTAAGTTATATATGTAAAAACATTAGTTGCTAGTCTAATTGAAGATATAGAAATTTAAAATTAAAATATAATAGATATTTTATAATGAAATATTGTTGCCAATTAAATATATAACTACTAAATATTATTGAAAAAGTATAAATATTAAAGTATGGATTATTTAAGTTATTCTTGCGATTTTTTAAAGCGATAAGATAGCTAAGTAGATTTTCGTATCTTGGTTATATCCATTAGAACACAACCGCCTCGGGTGCTTAACTATTTTATTATTATTTGACATAATTATCTTTTTCTTTATAAAATAAACAGGATAATACCACATGGCAAGTAAGATTAAACAATTTATCTTATTTATGGTTTTCTATTGCTAACCGGAAAGATCGACTTAGGTGTCGCAGGACTTCGAAGTTTGTTTTGATTTAGATGTACGGGAAGGCAAAATATAAAGAAGAGGCTATACAGTAGCATATAGACACCAATTAAATGTAATAAGTATATCATTATATTTCATTTCTTCTTTCTTTCCAGATAAATGAGTTTATAGTAACCATCTACGAAAGCTTGCAAAAATTTGCGGTTGGTTTAGATTTGGTGTTGAAATACGAAGAGAATAGCAGCAAACCTTTGGCGAAAGATACGACGCACATGAACTTTTTACTAAGAAACTTCCTCATCGAAATCAGCGAGTATATCAACGCTTTTGATATAACACCAAATCCGGATGTACATCGTGGAGACTACACCAATAACCTAGATGACAGCGGGTACGAGGTATTCAGCAACGTGTTGTTCCGAGAGTACGTAAACTCACTCAACTACATCTACAAAGGATTATCGCATTTCAACCAAACGGAATGCAATTGAGTCCAGTCTTGTAATGTAGGAAATTTGATTTCTTGCCGTAAAACAGTGTAGGGAAAGAGACACGGTATTAATTTATTTATTTAACGCATAACGACAAGACTAGAAACCAAGATTTGTTCCTTTAACTTCGGCGACGACGTAGGGCAATTAGTTTTCCCAGTGATCGGACAAAATATGTTAAAACGTTCAAGAGTTTCTCATTCCTTAAAATATGGGAATAGACACCCATCCAAAATGAGCAGAATGGCGTATTTTGCTGGGCCTTTGAGAACTTCCTTATTTCACAGTTCGTGAGGAGAACATCCCTGTACCTATATTCAAACAGATCGAAGTGTATATAAGCGTACAATTATTGCATCGACTGAATGAATGTAATTTATATGTGTGTGCGTGGTTATAATTTTACAATTATTTTATTTGTACAGTTATTTACTTAATTTTATTTTATATGATGATGTCATTTTGTAACATTTTGTTTGTATTATACCTTCTTTAACTATGTAGCTAGTATTATTTATTGTACATTATTATATTTATTTTGTTACATATAATTATCAATTGCTCCATTTTCATCTTTACTGTGATATTTTTCATCTTTGACGCTATGGGCAATTAATTTTGTGACTACAAAAAAGATTTTTGTTTTGTAAAGGAAAAAATAAGAACCAACAAGTATTTACAGTAAAATATATAATGTTGAAATCTAATTCGTTTTTTATTTTTATAAAAAAACTCAGTCCTAATTCCACATCAAATACCTAATTACACTATATGCTGCTTTAGCTATAAACAATATAATTTATTTTTCTGCACAACGAATTAAGCTGTGCAACAATAAGTTTGGAGTATATTACCTGCGGGATTTCTGAATACTGCGACATTTCAAATAAAATATTCAATATTGAAATTATTATTATAATTTCAAAGATTTTTTTCAATCAATGTAATACGATAATAAGAAACAGATACGTAGAAAAATCTATAATATCAAATGAAACCTCGTGCATACCTCGTATATCATCAGGAATTAAAGAAACATATTGTGTTTAGAATGGTAAATCTTAAGTTAACTATTTTCTTAGCAGAGTGATGCTATGCATGCTCTATTATTTCCATTTTTTAGATAAAGTGTAATGAAACACATCACATTTTTTAAAAAAAAAGATCAATGTGGGTCCACGTATTTCCCAGTTTTCTTGCTTATTCACACTATTATTGTACCAGTAACGGAAATAAGTTATTTAATTCGTACTTACAATATTCGCACCACACTCTTTTAAATTTATATTTCAACCTTCTGTGTCATCAATACTAGATAATTGTTTACTATACAGGGCCCCACCGAACCGACTAGATTCCTATTTTAAATTCACGGATATTATTTCATCGATGTTAGATTACTAACAAATACACGGATGTAGATACTCATCGTCATGGTATTCATCATCAGTTCATAACCGGGTTTTCAAAAAATTATCATCTTAAATCTTCAAATATTTCGCTAAAACCTAACGTGTTATAATATTTACTAGGCTCAAATCCTACATTTATTACTATAGGAGTTTGAAATGCTTATATGCTGAAAAAAACTGTTTGTGTCTTCATAGATCTTACCAAAGCATTCTTTACTGACTCAATAAAACGTCAAATTATAGTTTAACAGATTTTGTTCATGATCGATTCTCTTCATATCTAGGTGACCGATAACAGTTGTAAAAGTAGGTAAAACTGGAGCATTCCCATTTCCAATTCAAAGAAGAGCTGCGAAAAGTTTTGTCCTTCAGCTTCTTCTTTTTTGTGATTTACATTGATGGCGTGCCAAATACATGTAATAACGAAAAATGTGTGCTTTTGCAGATAATATGTCGTATTTGTGTACAGGAAAAAGACACGAACGATATAGTTGTTTGCTGCTGTCAAATTGCTACGGAAGTTTGAAAACAAGATCGCCATTAATAAATTGGTTTTAAACCAGAATAAGACAATTCTTTCGAGTTTTTATCATTTTCCGGTGCCACGTCGCTGTATTTTGCATATTTTGTGTGCTGTCAAGAAGCAAATTAGTCAGCTACTAGCCAATTTTAATCATAAGTGCCCATATGACATGGAACTGATCTAAGAATCCCTGTTTATCGAAGGTCATTATATAAAAACAACCTATGGATGCTGGTTGCACTAAACAGTGCGTTCATGATAGAAGGAACAAATTCGTTTAAAATTCAGGTAATTATTTTTCAGAAATACACTCGGACACATCGATTAGTATTTTTATTTGCGAATTTTTTGACATAAGAACATTGTATACTAATAGACGCCCCATTAGTGATGTAAGGAATACGTGATTTTATGCGAATATGTGCACTAGACATTCGCGAATGCGAATGCGAATGCGAATATTAACTTTTTAACTTTACTAGCGCCATCTATTAGCTTTCAATTTACAACTATACGAACACTTGCATTAAACACACGCAGAGAATTAAATTTATCCATCACCGCAGCGAAACTAGCCAGATACAACCGAATCGTTTCGACTTTTTACGTCTTATTCTTGTCAATTCAAGTTTAGTTTTGAGGTTGTTAATGGTTATTCTAATGTAAACTGCAAATTTGCGCCCAAAAAGTTGTTTTAGGATCTCAGTGAATTTAAATTTTCTAAATTATCCGTTTTAACAGATAACTTTTTTATTCGCATATTTATTGCGAATGCGAATACGAATGCGAATATTCAAAAACATGCGAATATTCGTTACATCACTAGTGTCTATGCAGCCATATTTTCCTTAATGGTAATTCCTTAATTGTACGGTGAATTCTGAACACTTTTTGTATATCATATCATATCCGTAAAATATGCGGTTTTCGGTATAATGGCGCTTGAAATGTGATAAATTTAAAAAAAAATGAACTTTATTAATAAAACAAAAGAAAAAAAATTTGGTACATTTACATAAACTTTAGATTTCATATAATCCCATAAAAGGAAAACTAATGGGATTGAATCCGATGACTTTAATGACCATTTAATAGGAGCTCTGGGTTCAATTCATTTATTATGGAAATTTAAGTCAAGAAATTGTCCTACTGCAATTGCAAAATCAGCAGGTGCCCCATCATGCTGGAACCATATGTCCTTTCATTTTTCATTCATTCGTTCAAGTTAGGGTGGGCACTTGATGTCCGGGCATTTGAGCTTGGTGCTCATTGTACCATCCCTATTGATTCTCCTATTTCCACTCGAGCAGCTTGGTGTTCTCTATAAAGCCCAGTATCTTGCCCAGTGGAAACTTGAGGACCTTCGAGGGCTCCAATAGATCTCTCCCGAAATATTTCTGCCTGAGTACCTTTAGTTCCTCACATGTGCAGATTACATGTAAACTCGTTTCCTCCTGTAGTTCGCATCTTCTACACTACGGTTCGCTTACAAGGCCTGTGTTGTATAGATGCTTTTTCAGAGGACAGTGTCCAGTTACCAACCCAGTAATGGTTTTAACTTCTTTCTTACTGCGCTTGAGTAGGTTATCAGAGAAACTACCATCCCCATCCCCTATCAGCGTTTTGGTATGGAGTTGACCTTCAGTCGACCTCCATTTCTTTGTACTTTCTTTATCTAACCAGGTCCAGATCTCCCTTCTTGCGGAATCCTTAGTAATATCACATACGGGCTCTGGACCCATGAAGTGTCTCTTAGAGCCCTTCTTGGCTAGTTCATCGGCTATTACGTTGCCCTTTATATCCTCATGTCCCGGCACCCAAATCAGAGACACCGTGTTGTCTCGTGTCAGTGCATTGAGGGATTGTTTGCAGTCCCTAACTAGTTTTGACCTAGTTACAGGGTTTGAGACTGCCTTAATGACAGCCTGGCTGTCGGTCATTATATTAATTTTCCTCCTCTTGTAGCCTCCTTATGTCCTTGTGAGGAATATCTGGGTCTTGTGGATGAGGAAGCACAACAGCTAAAGCGTGGATGAGTTGAAATTGAAGAAGGTCTAAGTAGCGTGGCAATGCTCACTAAATTTCAATTCAATTTTGCTGACAGTAGATCTAGGGCAAAGATTGTAAGCCTTTTACAGGAAGAAATTAACAAATTAATGTATTTCTGCTAATAACTGTAGTGAGAGGAATTTTTCGAACAAAAAATTTTTCCTCACGCAGGATTGAAACCTACACACTCTCGCTTACCGGACGAGTGCCCTACCAATTAGGCCAGAGAGGAGCATGTAGATTCGAGCGAATATGCAAAGATTGCAAGCTTTTTACAGCAAGAAATTAATAAATTAATGTATAATACATTGCATATATCGGAATCATCCGAATATTTTAATAATCGGAATCAACGAATATTTTAATTCGGATACTCACAACACTACCATTCTTTATCCTTATCTTATTACATTTTGTTTCATTCACTGTATAATCGTGTATCCTTATTTGTGATCAAAAGGCAATTTAAATAAATCAATATATTCTTAATAGTTTTTGAAATAATAACACTTTGTTTAAAATCCCATGTTTAAACAAGTAAAATCATCTTTTGCAGAGAAAACGCAAACCGTTTTTGTATGCATTCTTTTCAGAATGATTCGCATTTTAGATTTTCATATTTCATTATTTGCCTTTAACGGTTTTCTTAAATTGCTTAAAACTAAGACTTTCGACATATTTTACGCAATTTTATTCAAGAGGTGTTAATAATAGCTGTTGTGCTTTTTTTTTAGATAGACCATAGTTAAAACCATGATTACTATGCAATATTCAAAACCAAATTTCTACTAGTAGCTCTGAGCTAATTGGCTTGAACATTATGTATAACAAAACGATTTTTTTTAAAATATTTCAAAAACAGTTTAGGAATAGGAAATCAAACTGGAAGTTTCAAATAAAAAAGGTTAGTGTGAACCTCGCATTCACTGGAGATGCCAAAATGTTGAAGCTATTTTTTTTAAATGGATCATAGTTAACCATGATTACTCTGCAATCTTCAAAACCAAATTATTTCTACTAGTAGCTCTGAGCTAACTGGCTTGAACATTATGTTTAACAAAACGATTTTTTTTAATTTCTAACCTTTATCAAAACGACGATTTTAATCTGAAAAAAAACATTTAAAAATGTTGAGATAAATATTCTGTATGGTAGATTACTTTGGAAATTAGACGATAGAGTTGAGATTGGTGGTTCCATCAAAAATTGTTGTACAAGAGTAAGTACTTTAAATCAATACTATTAGCAATAAAACGGTGAGGTGGCACCTGAAATAACGGGTGCCTACAGAATCACATCGACGAACTCACTAATAACAATAACCAAACTTTATCGACCTAACAGCAGAGCAAGAAATGATAAATAAACAATTGCTCAATATATTGCAGTCTGGACGAAAACCTTCGCAAAAGACGCCAAAACAGGTATGGACGGAAATATAGAGAAGTGAGCTATTATATTATACATATACTAACAGGACGTGAGTGAGTGCTTCCATACCTATGTACCTCTTCCGTTTTGAAATCAGCAATACGGAAGAGTAGTTGCACTGTGACACATACGATACGGCTGAGCACATGTTTGCAAATGTGACAGGTACATAGGATTGATGTCGAACATACAGTTGAAACATTGACTTTAAAAAACTTAAAATAATGAGGCTTAGTAATGAAATATGTTGGTGTAATCACTTACTTTTTTTCCGAGCTTAAAATAATGTTGCTGCTAGAAGAACGCTGGAATTACATTAGCATCAAAAATTCTCTTAAAGAAGCAACTTTACAACTGAAGTGCCCGAACATCTTAGCTCTCCTTGAAGTAGTACCTCGACAGGAAAGATCTTTCAGCCAAGAGCTGAAGTTTTTTAGTAAGCAAAGCTTAACATACCCCAGTGGCATCGCTCACCGAAAAACTTAATGTTTTTTTTCTTATAACGTAAAGAAAATGACAAAATTATGAAATACATCCCACAACTTGGCGTTAATAGCATTCTCTTGTATATTGCAACTTTAGAGGAAGATATTTCTAGATTAATTGAGAGATTCTCTCATTTTCGAATAATAAACCATGCAGAGCCCTTTGCATCTTGTTGTAAAATATTAATTAAAATATTAAAATAAATTAATTTTTATAGCCTCTTAAAGTTTGCTTCATCCCATTTGCCCGATATACTACACAAGTTAATATCAAGGGTCACGGATTGATCCGTTCAAATGCACACGTAAAACTATGATCGACCTTGAAAAGTATATGTGTGACGAGATTAAAATTTTACCTATTTCATCACTTATTTCCCCCATTTCTTCGGATACGTTTTCGCTTTCACATTGCTTAGCATATTCATACAGTAGACGTAAAGTATACGTCATTTATATTACGTGACAGAGAGGAGCAACTATACGCAGTAAACCTGCAAGTATTCATGTATTATAAATGAATTAGATCAAATATTTTAGTTTCCGGTTTTATTACCTGTCAACATTTTCTTCTAATTACGAGTAACACGCAATCTCTTTTGCGCAAAAATATGTGTAGAATTCGTTACTTCGCAGAAATTTTTGAAGAAAAGAAAACCTGTAATTTTACATGTGTTCTAATTAATTTAAAATGGCAGCTATTATTTATCCTATACCGTACCTAATATACATATCTAAATTAAGGTAAATCAACTATTTTAAACATGTTTCTAGTTTCCTTATGTTCCCGGTATTACAAAATATTATATAAAAATATACCTATTTTACATACATGTATATTTTTAATCCAGTTTTCTCCTTTTTCCTTGGTTTGTGGAAATTTACTTTGAATAAACAAGCCAAATTCTATTTAGGAATATATATTCTAAACATTTCGTTCCTGTCGATAGCTACTTCCTCAGAAATATAAACCACAAAAGATCGATAAATTAGATCAGCAATAATTAAAAATAATAATGATCAACACAGTTTACAAATGTTATAAATTTGAGAATGGATTTACCCCAATACTTTTATTTTCATAAAGACAATATTATGTACCTTAAAATATATTCACATGGAGTCGTTGAATATTTTTTTATTTAAGTCATAAAATTGAAAAACTAAATTCATTTTTTATAATTAAGTTAAACTAAAAGTAACATTTTTGAACTGATTTATAAATTAATTTTCTTTAAATTTATGCGTCATATCAATACTGTGAATGTGAAACTACCAAGTCGATGACAATACCACATGTGTACAGTTATTTTTGTTTAAAGTTGTTAAAAAATTGTTTGCTTGTAAATGTTAACTATAAGGCATAGATAGGGATTACGGAAAAGATATTTTTATGTATATTTTTTTAATTATTCAAATGTAAAAAAATATTAATAATTTATGTATATAATGTTACCTATAAATTATATACCTAATTGTAAAATAATTACTAGCAGGATTTGTAATATACTGAAGATCATTTATAGCGTTACTATTGTTTATAATTTAAAGTTATAAGTTCTAAGAAACTTCTGGTTTTATGGTTTTTTTCTTTGCTTAAAATTGTGGTTTGTTTTATATATTTTATTTATATCGATTGCAAGTCTGAAGTGAACAATTATTGTTTTCTCTTTCATGAAATACGCCATAGATTGCTTAAATATAACATAACATTTTTTTTTTCTTAGAACCAAACGAACTACTCTCAGAGTTTGTCAGAATGTTAACTCTGAATCATCCTGTATAAGTAGTTGGACGAACTGTTTGATCTGTTGATCATCTAAAGTGAATACTATTATAAGATACAGTAGCTTCGTTTCTCATAAACTCATTTCAATAAAATATTAAGTTTGCACTTTGCACTGTGCAAAAGTAGCCACAATGTAAGTTTTTAGTTTGTGGCAAATTGCAGCTAATTCAAACACGAGACCTCGTAACGCTATATTAGACTTACCGCACACATTACCGTCTGGGATAGCCGACCGTAATCGCCTCATTCCAGACTGTTTATTATTATAAGCATTTTTAAAACTAATACATGTCTGAAGGTTTGCATTTACAAATCAACACGCATCAATAAGCATTCGCCTTGCGGACTTCACACTCTCATATCAAACAGAGCTCAGCGTAAATGTTTACATTGGTGCGATTTACCGCGAAAGTTTTCTGTTTTTCACGTCATTGCGCGGAAATGTTATCAATGAATGATTAAAAATTGGCATTTATAATATTACGATATGTTAAACGCGAGATACAGCTCATTATTGTTTATTACATACGATATTGGGTACTTATAATGAAAAACTGAATATTATTGAGCTTAATTTCATGACCAGTTATTGAAACAGCAGAGCTTCGATTATTTTTTAGCGTGTGTTACCTATATACCTGTATAAACAGTGTTGACAGTTTTTTATATTTCTACTTGAGTTTTCAGTATATCTTAACGATAAAATCCTATTGTTTTCGTTTTACATAACGTATACTCTCATGTTTTATTAGTTTGCTTGCAGATGTTATTTTCGTAGCTTACATATAAGCGATGTATTACATGAACAAAACCCGTTTTTATACCAATATAATTGGGAGAAAAATATTATTGTTGAGGTTAAACAGTACATACACTTAGAATACAATAATATTTTGTTCGTTAACCGGAATTAATAAGATAACGCGGAAGATTTTTAAAGCGGCGGAATTATTCTAAGATTACTTAGGTATTATTAATTGATTTATTGTCGTATGTTAACCAAAATTAATATAAAGCTAGCGTATTGTTTTTTTGTGTGTGTGTTTTTTTTTTGTAATGTAGGTTTAGTTAACAGTAAATTTGTAAAACTCAAAGCTAAATAGAGCTAAAGAAAAAATATTGCCGTATAATGCGATCCTTTACGAGCAAGCAAAGAAAATATTGGTGTCCTTTCTTTAGTAGAGACACCTATATTTTCTCTCCTGCTCGTTTAGGCTCGCGTCGTGCGGAAACTTTTCCACAACTCCGTACCTACAAGCAAGTCTCGTTTCTCGTTTTCCCGCTGATGCGCCCAGCCGTAAAGCATATCCCCACCACTGACCACTGCAATGTTGGTGAGTCAGCTGATAATGGGGATATAGCATTGCTATAGTGGTCCTATTTGACCGGGCTACCTCACAGCAATAAATTTTGTAAACCAGAAATTTATTGTTGAATTTAATTGGGAAGATTTCTTTCTTACCAAATCAAACCTTAAATGAAATCTCAACGAGATTTTGGCAATTGATAGATAAAGAAGTTACGTTAGTTAATAAATTGACAAATAAAAGACAGGTACTTTAATAATACGAAGGAAAATAATATACTTTTTCTTTTGTTGGAGCCAGCTGACCTCAAGTCTCCGGAAACACTGCAGCCTTGTGGCTTTTTGTATTCAGCCTCTCATTTTACCCATTAAACTTTATCAGCCATTTCAGTATCTTAGTACCCTGCATTAATCTGCACAGGTTTCTGGTTGGTTGATCAAAGTGACCCTCTGGGTTAATTTTTTACCAGTCTTCTTGCGTCCAGAACCTTGCATTCACATAAAATGTGGTGAGCGTTTTCCGATATTCCATTACGCAGTCCGCAATTGGTATCTCAGTAGGTGTCCTTTCAGCGCGCGCTAGCTCGTAGGGAGACCAGTTACGGTGCGAAGATGATTCCTGCTAAGCTGCAGCAGTTCTTCAGTCTTCTTATTTGATGGTCTCTTAGTAAAGTTCTTTCAGTGAACTTATTCGGTTGTTTTAACCCAGTGCTTTTGTGCTTATCCAACTTCTTACCTGCTCTCGTGCTTATTTTTGGACACTCTTAGAACAGGTTCTGGGCTTGTATATAAAGCCGATGATTTCTTCTTTGCTACCGATGAGTTAACTCGTTGGTTTCCTTCATCCCTGATGAAGGAAACGAATGAAACCCTGAGATTCCGCCCCGAATATCAGGCCATCCACATCAAAGTAACTTTATTGCGGTCTGTCAAGCTATTGAGTTTTTGAATACATTCTCAAACCAGTCTGGATTGTATTTTGTGGTTCACTAATGTCCCCAGTATTGGCTGTCTGCCCGTTGCAATATGGTTCTGCTTATTTTTATAGGCTCTCTGATTGATTTTATTTGCTCACTGCAATATTTTCCTAGAGGAAGGGTGGTCATTGTATTTTTCACCTTACTATAAGTTCTAGCTCCAGTCCTGTTCTCGGTTTTTGATACGTCTGTAAACGAAATCAATTCCCGGAACCTGTCTCTGTAGCTAGGTTGATTGTAGCTTATCGGATCCACGATTTCCACCTCCAATTTTCTGTTAAATATCGAAAAAATATGGTCTGATTACAATCTCAAAAAAAATCCCTTCTACATAGCGTACAAATTATTATCATGTGCCAATTCTGCATATCTCTTACTTGGTAGTTCTTGCAATCTGAGATTCTGCCTTCCTTATTGTCACCAGGTGTAGAGGAGAGAGGTCTAGTCGATATTTCGCTGCTGCTGTAGGAGTAGTTCTCATTGCTTCTGTTATTCCTAAACACGCAAGTCTCTGTATTTAGCTAAGTTTAGCTATAGCAGTTTGTAACTGATTCTTTGTCCACCATACCAGAGATGCATAAGTGATTATATGTATGTGATGTATGCCTAGTACATCATATTCGATTTTAACCCCCTTATTTTTCAATAAGCTCTTCTAGCCAATATAAGTGCTGCCTTTGCCCTGATTTTCATTTTTTTAAGCTGTCGCTTCCAATCGAGCTTAGAGTCAAGAATGATGCCAATATATTTCAGTTCCTCTGACAGTTTTATTTCTTCACTTCCAAGTTTAGCCGGCCAGACCAACTTCCTCAGTATATTCTTGTACAACCTGTGGAGTGTTCTGCATTTTGTCATGCGCGTATGTTGTTGAAATTACCCTTGGTCAGAATGACAAGTTCATTTGCATACTCTAAAGTTTTATGCCCTTCATTGTCCATCAGTCCTACTAATAGCTCACCCGTCACTAGGCTCCACAGTAGAGGGGACAAAACTCCACCCTTCGGACATCCTCTTTGCACGTACCATCAGTATCTCTCCCATGATGGTTGCGTAATATTGTAATAATACGCATACTTATGGGCAGTATATTTATTTGCACAAGGAAACCAGTGGCGATACTTTTTGCCATTTCTACAAATAAAGAATAACTAGGTATTATTTGTGCGAACGACTTGATATTGTACAGTATTGTTTTAGAATCCAGTTATTCTCATTAATGGTATTCATATTTAGATATTATTAATATCTATCTTATTTCTTGGTTTCTGATAATTATATCTTTCTGTTTAGTACTCTAAAACTAAAATTACTATTACTGACTTTCAATTGAAGTAATTGAAATTTTCTATCTTCTGTGATCAAGTCATGGGCGTCATCAAGTGAACAAAGGAAACAGTGGAGAAAAAGAGAAATAAAATTTGGAAAACGAATAGTAACAAAATTCTGCTAAGAACTTAATTATTTAAAAAAAGACCAGAAATTATAGAAAAAATTAAACTAATCTTAACTAATAAGGGGTATCCAAATTATTTTATAGATAACACTTAAAACAAACTATCCAACACTACACATAAGCCTATTAGTAACAAAAGTGAAGATACCGCCATGAGATATGAATCCATATATAAGAAACCTATCAGAAAAAATTAACCACATACTGGCCCCGTATAATATCAAAGTAGCTCACAAAAATTTAAACAATTTGAAAGACTGTTCAACCAAATTGAAAGCTAAAACACCATATGAAAAAAAAATCAGAATTAGTTTATAAAATTTCATGTCAAAATTGTCCAAGTGTAGGTATATACATATATAGGTCAAACAAAACAATACTTAAAAACCGGTATTCAAAATCATGAAGTAACTTCTTCAAATTTAACTGCTTTAAAAAAAGAACATGAACAAAATGAACAGCATGCGTTTGATTTTACTAATACAAAGTTTATAACAAAAGAACAAAATTACCAACCAAGAAGTATATTAGAAATGATATACAAAAAAGAAAGAAAAAATAGTATTAATGAATGTACAGACACACCCATCCAAAATTTACTCAATATTATTTTAAAAACTTTAAGGTTAATCTATGTATATTGAATATTGTTAATATTTTCTTAACATACTACAAAAAAAAATTACGTATGTCTATTTGTCTCCCAATAAAAATGCATTTAATGCATACCTGATTGTTCCACATATCTTTTTAAATTATAATGGATTTTAAGTACTTAATTTTAATGTGTAATTATTGACGAAATAACAATGCCGTTATTATTGTAAATTTTATATACCAAAAGAAATGTATTTTGGTAATTAGAATCATGGAATACAAATCAATCGTTTAATTTATATATGACTACATTTTTTTAGCGGTGTCAAGTTAGTAATAGACTTCAGCAATAGATTTTTTTCGGTCAAATTAACACCAGATGTAATACAATTGCATTCTATGAATAAAATCACTTCACACAGCATTGTAAAGAGTGGAACACACAATATTTTCACAAAATGACGATGTTTATAACTTTCGCAATTATCTCAACTAAATGCACGCGCCACCGTATACTTTATTTATTTTGGCAACGTTCGTCATCTTTAAATTCAAATTTTGTTTGCCAGACGTGTTAAGGGGTGTCCAAAGATCATTTTAAAAAAATATAAAAATGACAATATTTTTGTAACACTTTATTTATTTTGACATAGTTCGTCAACTCTAGTTTCAAATTTTATTTGCCAGACGTATTAAAGGGTATTCAAAGATCATTCTAAAAAATATAAAAATGATAATATTTTTGTAACAAATTCTATAAACAATTAAATTTGGTCTACTAGTCGAAATGCACGCGCTGTCGTATACTTTACTTATTTTGACATCGTTCGTCAACTTTAATTCCAAATTTTATTTGCCAGACGTATTAACGGGTATCCAAAGATCAATTTTAAAAAAATATAAAAATGACAATATTTTTGTAACGAATTCTATAAGTAATTAAAATTGGTCGACTCATCCAAATGCATGCGCTGCCGTATACTTTATTTATTTTGACATCGTTCGTCAACTTTAATTCCAAATTTTATTTGCCAGACGAGTTGAGGGGTACCCAAAGATTATTTTAAAAAAATATAAAAATGGCAATATTTTTGTAACAAATTCTATAAGCAATTAAAGTTGGTCGACTCGTCCAAATGCATGCACTGCCGTATACTTTATTTATTTTGATATCGTTCCTTAACTTTAACTTCAAATTTTATTTACCAGACGTGCTAAGGGGTGCCCAAAGATCATTTTAAAAAAATATAAAAATGATAATATGTTTGTAACAAATTCTATAAATAACTAAAGTTGGTTGACTCGTCCAAATGCAGGCGCCACCTTCACACCGGTAATATTTTTTTTGTCTCTCTAAACTAAACTCCCGGCCTAACGAAGTGCCCGTAGTAATTATAGGCACCGACATCTTTAATATCCCTCAAAATTTACGTATTGTTGTTACTGGAAACAACAAACAAACCCTTAAACTTATAAAAATTACTTTTATTTTTTCTTCCACAAAGTCCAATAGCATTTAAGATGGCGGGTATTACAAATACAAAAATTTCGACTAATATTCCGAAGTGCACAGGTAAATACATCCCCCAACATCTGTAATATCCCTTAAAATTTATGTATTGTTGTTACTAAAACTAACAAACAAACCCTCAAACTTATAAAAAATCTCTTTTATTTTAGAGACAGTATCATCTACTGTATAGATCTAAAACAGCGGATTCGGTTATCTATGTCTAATATCTCCCGCAAACAAATAGCTTTCGAAGTAAGATATTTACAAAGTATTACATACTAATATAAATCCAACCTTTAGCAAGCTTTCGCAAAGTGTTACAAAGCAATATTTTGGGTGTTCGACAGTGGCGGCTCGTGAGTTATGAAAGAGGGTGGGCACAATATAAGAACTTGCCTATTTTTTGTACATAAAATCCATTCTCCTATTTTTCATGCTGAAAAAGACGTCCATGAGTTTGTTGTAAAAATGCGTTCAGTCGGTCTTGTGATATTGTGCTTCTCAGAAAAGTTTTAATGCGTTTGAGGGTGGAAAAACATCGTTCACTTACTGCTGTCGACATGGGGGTTGTACAAATAATATCCAACAGTTTATATGTTTCCGTCAAAACTTTTTTTAAGTTGTTGTGTGTTATGAACACTAAAAGCGATAAAACACCACCTACATCTACGTCACATATGTCCTCGCGCTCATAAATTACTGAAACTTCACTTTTTAATTTCACGTTGTCCAACATAGGATAAGATTTCACATTTTTTATACACATAATTAACCGACGCAAAATATGACGATTATTTTTCACATCTTCGTTGTGCATTTAATTTTATGTCGGAAATAAGCACTGTCTAACTATTCACGTATGTCCACTTTGCCTAGAACATTAAAATCCACGCATGCATTTATGTGGGAAACGGAATTTTCGTGTTTCTTTGCCCTCTCTGCGATATGCTTTAAATCATTTGACCCTTGTTTATTCCACGCACTGACCTCTTTCTAAAAAATTAAGCAGATAAAACAAAATAGTTTATTTGTTAGTGAACATCCGCACATCCACTCATATTTTTATTAAATACTCTATTGTAAGTTTTACTTGTGGAAGTGTAGTTTATTTGAAGATCAGGAATAGGCCTTCCTTTCTCTTTAATTAAAAGTTCTTCCTCAAATGAGAGCGGGTGCCCGAAGCGACCGTATAAGCGCATATAGCGAAGATAAACGGAGCCGTCCGATCCATACTTCAAATAGGTACATGGAGAAAGAGTGCCCCGGAATATAGTCCGCTTCTCATAGCGTTCACATATACGCTAACGTCTGCGGTGCGGAAGGAAACATTGATACCATCGTTATAAAAATACGTAAAAATAATAAAATAAAATAATGCACTGCATTACATGCGAATTTCTTTCAGTGTTTATTTTGGTGATTGGGTGGGCACGTGCCCCTTATGCCCTTTAGTACCATCCGCCACTGGTGTTCGACAATTGTTTGGTTGGCTGGTACAATAGAAAACTGTTACAGAAAATAGCAGTTTCCTTTGATATTGATTAGCTATTACGAACTGCCACCGATCGTTAGCTTTTACAAAATAGCAGACTGCTTGGCAATGCCTCATCCTTCACACAAATCTTCACGATTAAAGCTTGATTAGAGACAGGAGAAAATTGATCCAAAATTGGTTACGCACATCTGCCGCTCATTCTCTTTTTGACCCCACTTCTTATTGCGCTAGAAAATTTTCTCTTTTAAAGGTGTGTTTTCGTTGCGGCTGGTCACGAAAGTTGGACGTCGCAACGAAAATGCATCTTATCATTACTGGCGTCTGACTTGAGATATTTACTCAGTATTTTGCAATTTTTTCCTCCGGACAAATAAAAAATAAAGGAAATTTAAAATATAATTCTTAAAATTAAAATGGCTTCATTTTTTGTAAACTTTATTGCACGACCAGCTTCTCTACATTCCTCAAAATTTAGAATTGCTTTTAAACTATCGCAAAAAGCTATAAATGTTGCCTTTATTTTTGATTTAATGAATTCTAGTACAGTAACTGTTATAAACGTACTGATTGTGAGCGCAATTTGTGAAAAATGTTAATGGGTACTGATGGCATCGTTTCAAAATATTATTGTTCATTAGTTTGTATTTATCAAAATTGTAAACGTTTTGTATTATTAGCGATATATACTAAAAGAATAACCATGTTCGACTAATGTCATTATCATGGTCAGTGCTTTATAGAGCCACGGAATGCCCGCGTAGTGTCCGTGCTACAGAAACAGAAACGACCCGATGACAAAGAACCAACACATGTGTGAATATGTGTAGGTATATGTATGTATATATACCGGACGACGACCAAGGCGATCTGTCATTGCCCGTTGTCGTTCGGCGAAAACCACCAAGTTCCCACGAATACTGGACTTATTTCTTGAAATTGTCCGACGGCGACTTTTTCTAGATGGGTCCCTCGTTTAACACATACTCGTTCCTCCGCTGTTTATCGTCAAATAAATCTTCCTATACATTCATCTCTTATGTAGGCAACGAAATTTACACGCCTTTGTTTTAATATTACAAACTGCTAATGACTAACTTCAACTTACTGTTTGTTCACGTTTTATGTTGATCTTTCTGATTTTTTCTTTCGTTTTTCTTGCTCAAACTATTGTACCTATGCTCGTATATAAACTGTTTAGCTGCTGTCTCAATTACTGGAAGGGCTAATGTGCCGGTACATATCTACTATAAGTAATTTGAGTATCAAATATAATCTAACTACTAATCTATTTACTAAATCGCCTACAAATGAAAAGCATTTTCCTGATCCTTTTCACCCTCCTGCATACATCATTCAAATCTGTTTGTATCATTGCAAATTTCTGATCTACTTTTATATGGTTATTTTTTTATATTGCAATTTTCGATAATTTACATTAGCTTGTGTGCTATACTCTGTTTTTTTTTTTAAATTATACATTGTCCTGTTAATGATTTTGTCTATAGGACAATGAAGATTAGATATTATTATTGCTAATACGAAGTCACAAATTATGTAGTAGGAAACAGCAGAGTAGAGGTACGTTTCTACCTATAAACAAGTTATGAGTTAATTTCAATAGTCTGAGAGACCAAATTGTTAAGTGGCATAAAGAGGTGCACTTTAATTTTTTTTTGCTCTTTGTATTTTCTTCATTCTTACCGTCTTAAATATAATCAAGAAAATTACAAGTAGGCATTTTGTGTTATCAAAAGGTAATATAGAAAGATGGAGATGATTAGATTAGATTAGGATTGGGGTGGCCTATCGATCTGTTTCACCGCGACCTTTTTAGATCTATTGTGATCCCCTTTTTTTCTAGAGGACGCTCTCTAATTTTGCCCTCTTAATTAGTCTATCATCTTTGAGAGCGGCTTCTTTATGTAGCTACTAGCTGTGGGGTTCTCCTCCCCCATTACTAGAAACCTTGTCCTCGCCAGGCCTTCACACTGGCACAGCACATGAACTGGCGTTTCTTCTTCCTCCTGGCAGTATCTGCAGGTTGCATCATCTGCCAGGCCTATGTTGTACATATTCCTATTCAGTCTACAGTGACCAATCAGCAGACCTACAATCATTTTGACAGTCTTCCTGTCTTTATTCAGTAGATTTATCGTGAATTCAGGCCTCTGCTCCTTTAGGAACTCTTTTGCCTGCCTTTGTCCCGGTGATTTTTGCCACCACTCTCTGGACTGATTATGTATCCATTCATTGATGGAAAGATGGAAATTATATTACCTCCATTCTTGCCGTCTAGTAATATTGGAAGAGAAAAAGAAAAAAGGAGCATCTGAGGTTACAAGAAAACCCAATTGGTAGCGGGAAACAAGCTTAACCTAACAGACATCAATAAAGTCACTTTATTATACGTACCGAATATTTGTGGTTCAAACGCAATGGAAAAGCTCATGAATTAGCAGGAAAAAGGAAGAGAACTCGTTCTAAAAGTATCCGAAACTACCGCACAAAGACAGAAAAGAAGTTGAATCTAACAGAAATACAAAAAACACCGGAACAATAATATCATTGGTTAAATTCATGAGAAAATCTTTATTACGGAGTCTTCAGAGAACTTTGAAGGTTAATGGGTTTCGCACTTATTTGTATATAGAACAAGGTTTCGATTTTAAGCTATTGAAGGTATTAGACAGTTGTTTCATTTCTTCAAAAGTGATTTTAATTTCTAAATTTAAAATCTTAACACTTAATCTCCTAAAGTTGTGAACTCTTGGTATTTTGTCATGTTGCTTCTTGAAGTAGCATAATCACGTTTGTTTGTCCCTTTTTGTATGTGGTTCGGTAATAAATGTAACATTCGTCTACATCGTAATAGAAACTGTTTTCTGTTGGATTTATTGGCTAACTTGATGTTGATCTCGAAGAGATTTTATAATAGAGCAGGCTGCAAGGTTATACTCACTCTTGATGATGTTAAGAAAACCCATCTATAATGAAGAAAGAAGAGGAAGTATCGATCGTACTACGTTAGGTTTGAAGAAGTTTCTTAATGGGTTAAACGGTCATATATAGAAGAGGAACCTATATCAATTTTAAGCTTTTTCTAACGATCGTGCAATCCGTTAAAAAGTTTCTTAAAGTCTAACGTAATGATAAGTATGATCATTCGGCTTCTTTCTTCATTATGGATGGGTTTTCTCAACATCCGACAGAAAACATTTTGAAACAACTGTATAATGCCTTATTTAGATATTTTGCACGTACAAGGAGAGAATCCACTACAGGCTCCATGACTTCAGGACAAAAACTGCAAACCTCATCTAGCTGTAAATGCCATTCTATGCGTACAAGGAGATACACAATTTTTGCTAAGTCAGTAAGAGACCTAGAGAAATCATCCAGCTGGAAATCTGTACATATTAGTGGAGACTATGTATATTTACAAGAATATTGGAATAGCTGGAACGATCTAATGGTTGAATGGAATGGAGATCCCTTGTCAGACCATTGCCACTAAAAAAAATACTTGATATTAGCGTTGTCGATATTTGTAAACAAAACGAAAAATTTATTAATTCATTTTTATTATGCAAGTATATAGTGTTTTTTATATCTTTGTAATTACCCATAATAAATTCGTTTATTCGTCATGTTTATAAATACAGGCGGATACTTTAGATTAAAATGAAAATTGTAAAAGACAGACTTTTCTATTTTTATTGAAATATGTTCAAATGTATACATATATATTTTGTTTTAATATTTAAGAGTTTTAATTATTTTTTTATTTTATTTTTTTATTTTATATCTCTGCTTAATAAGGTTATATGCAGAATGCCGTAACCCGTTATTAATAGTAGACGATTTAGTGTTTTGGCACTATCACTTTTATTAACGGTTACCCGCTATTTATTTTGTTGCCAATATGTCTGTATTTACTTATCTAGTTATGTGGTAGTTTCTACGCTTGAATGTACGACGATAATTTGTCTAATACCGTCACATCACAGGGATCTATATCGAGTGCCATTTTATTTAACAACTGTATAAATAATCTTTCAACCAATATAATTTGCATATAATAATTTAATTTATGCAAATCTTTCCTAGTGTATTCATTACTAATATCATAAACAAAATCTTGTTGGTCGCATGGTGGGTGGAGCATAAGATCAATTTAGAATGCTTGCTTATACTTTATTATTATTATTGTTATAACTAATATGAATATATCAGTTAGTATATCATGTTTGTTGTATGATTTTTAATTTTCTTTAACAATGTTTTTGTTAGTTTATTAGTAACCATATTTTTCGATTCTATGTTCTCATAGGTCTCTCGGTCTTGGTTCTTGAGTCTCGGTATTCGATTCTCAAATATTCGATCCTTAAAAGTTCTCTTCTCTGCCCAACGCTGGTATTTACCTTCTTCAGCTGTGTTATTTATTGAATGAATTTTCTTACATCATATATCTGATAAAGAAATACTGTGCTAATATATATCTTGTTATAGTATTTTGAAATATATTGATTTGAATTGGCACAGCACATGAAGTGCACACGTAAGTGTTTGTTCCTCCGCTTGGCATAATCTGCAAGTAGTGGTACTTACCAGGCCTATGTTGTATATATACCTCTGTAGTCAACAGTGACAAGTGACCTACTATCATTTTGATAGCCTTCCTATCTTTATGCAGTAGATCCATAGTAAACTCAGGCACTCTCCAGACTGATTATGTATCCATTCATTGATGGGTTTTTTAATTCGCGATTTGGTGGTGCCAAAAGAAGGGCGAGCTGCAACGAATGACCTTGACGATCTCGCTGGACAGCTTGTCCACCGCCTCATTTTCCTTCACATCCGAGAGTCTAGGAACCCAGGTTCACTTTGGCTGCCCACCAAATCAGCTTAGAATTCACACTTATGGAACTAATCGCTTTAAGTGTGGACTGACTGTCAAAGAAGAAAGCGATACAAGTTCACAACATGCTGAATTGCAGCAATCTCAGTCTAGAACACCGTTGTATTTTTGCTGTAGCTTATGCAAAGGCCTTTTTAGGCTTCTTTGCGTATATACAAGCTTTGACCTCGTAATCCGTTTCAGAACTGTCTGTATACCAGTTTGAGCCAGCTCTTACTGGAGTGCTTGTCTCCCAGTCCTTATCTGGTATTATAACCTGATGTTTCCTATCTTGGTTCAATTTTTGAACCATGACATCACCTAGCATTCCCAGAAGCGGTACATCCAATAGTTTCTAAATCGCCGTGCGATTTACTTATTTGATTATGCATAGTCTATGTGCTATAGACCTATGGACCTGGCAGTTCTTTATATGTAAATATATAGCCGTGGCAGGTTGTGTGTGGTGGGGGTGAATCTCATCGCACCCATGGCACACAGATGCGTTGGTCTTTGTACGCCACTTAACGTTTTAGCCCTCCCACTTACCGCACCTTTGGCCACCTGACTATAGCTCCATACGTTATCATGGGTTTAGCTACCATTCTATATAATCGCAGAATCATCTTAGACCTAAGGCTCCTGTTCCTTCCACACAGCCTCCTGCACCTACCTAGGGCGATAGTGGCTTTGCTGGTTGTTTTCTGGATATGTGGGTTCCATGTAAATCTTTGATCAAACCATTTTCCAAAGTAATTCGCCCCTTGTGATGTAGGCCTTCTAGCGCCCTTCTTCTTGTGTTTTCTGAGGATTGACTGATAGTCGCTGTTGTTCACACCATTTTCCAATCGTATCTAGAGCGGTTTTATCTCCAACTTCTTTCCTTTCGACAACAATACCACTGTGGCTTCCTTCAACTCCTCTGGAAAGCGATGTTCTTCCAGTAATAGACTAAAGGCCTCTATCAGTACACCAGGGATCTCCTGCTGTCAGGACAAGTAACCTTGCCCACTTCAACTTGCGGGCCGCCTCATGAAGGTCCTCCTTTGTGATCTTTGTGATGTCTTCTTCGTCTATCTTACGGTCTTTTTTTATCTATGCGGTTTTCTATCACAAAGAGTTCTTTGATGAGTTTATCTCGTTTTCTACCGGAGATTATGTGGTTGAAATAGTTTGCCCATCTGACAGCAATCCTATAGCCATTTCTCCAGACATTTTGATCAAGCACGGAGAAATTCTAACTTCCATTGTTCACCTTTAGATTTTGTTATAAGCTGTCTTAACTCTTTTGTACTTGTTCGTATCTCGTTCTTTCTGAAAGCTCTTCAGTTTCCTAAGATCTTTTGCTTGATGCTTCTTGTTCAATTTCTCCAGAGTGCGTGGCATTCGTTTCTCTCATGTTCGATGTCCGCGTTTCGCCAATATTGCATTGGGCGTTTCCCCTTCGCTACACGAAACGTACATACACTTATTATTTATTTGCTTAACCAAGGCAATCAAAATGCATTTAGTCTATTTGCAAGAAATACTGACTTCTTAATAATTTACAATTTCATATATTCTTCTATCCCAATCACTTTTGTTTTCTACTTTACTGTTAAAAGAAACCTCTGATAGAACAAATCTTGGAATAAAATGAAAAGTATTAGTTAAAATTTTACCAAAAGCAAGCTTTTTACTAAATATTTGATTTTACAAATATATACCTATATACAAATGAATGGAACGGACTATACTTTGATTTACAAGTATATTAATATGATGGCTTAAGCTTTCATCCATATTTTCTTTTTGCTTTACATGCACGCTTAAGGAGCTCCTTCAAACGTTTTTTTAAAATATTTTATGATTTAAACTATACATATAAAAGGTTTTTTTTCTTATTGAATAACGTATACCTACATGTGTGGGCATAATTAATAGTCTAAGTTTTTTGGGCCACATCTTAACACCCAATAGACAAAATTATTGATGAAAATTAACGTTATATATCGTAGAGGTTTGCATCGCTAATTAATAGATACTTATGTATTTTGTTTCTCTCATAGGCTTTGTATTGCTTGGATTCAAACGATGTACAAACATAAATATATTTATAATCCATGGAATTATTGATTCTTTGTGAGTAAATTATAGCAAATTAAATGATAGGAATAGGAAAAAGGTTGAATTTCTCACAAATTCTTTAATATCGCACAACCGGTTTCATCCTCATGTCACTTAAGGGACAAAAAAAATTGATCTTTTTCCTCTCATTTACCTTGCTATAAATATATTTAACTATGTGTTCCATATAACTTTTTCAGCTAAAAGTAATTTTTGCTGTTTATAACATGTAAGTGCAGATAAGAAAGCTAATTCTACTTTGGAACATTAAAAAACAAGTGTTAATAAGCTATTTACTGTATCTTATGTACGTGTAAAAAGTTTATCTCAACACCGTTACCATAATTTATGCTCATATAACTTTATAAATTATACATACGTAAATATTTTAACAACTACAATACCAGAATAAAAGGAAATGCCTCCCGTTCGCAAACATTCACGTTTACAGGTGAGGCATTAAAAAAATCTAGATCAAGGATGTCTCCTCGATTTTGTTCGTATACTGATGGCATATTAAAACAGCTGAAAGTTTACCGGAAATATCTCGCTGCATACGTAACCCCAGCGATGCGCTGCATAGCAGACTGTCTGCTTTATCTTTTTCAGAATATCTGCAGAGGTGACATGACCTAATTGGGTGGGCCGGCTGCAGTGTTTGGGCCGTACTGTCGGTAAATTTACCTTCAATAAAACCATGGGTGGGCGGACATTTTGTGTAAAGTGAACTACCCTCGGCACCGCCCCAACTTCGGTATTTCACAGATTTTCAAAATTGCTATTCGTACGCAAGTAAAGTTGCAAATTATAGGTTAAACACAAGTTAAGACGAGATATTTATGAGATACACTACCTATAATAATTTGAAGTCGTTATTACGCGATGTAAACCTACATATAAGATTTAAAACGTTTCGCATGTTCTGAATATTAACGATTATATAATAACTATAACGAATTATGTTTTTCAAAATGTTTCTTTAATCATCGCACTAAATATGTTCTTCTGTATACCGTTTAAATTGTAAGAATGTGCGGAGAGGCTTGCGCATTATAATCGATATTTCTTCAAAAGTGCCGGCCGAAAAGTATTCGGAAGATGATCATTTAAAATAATCAGAATGCAGATCCCTATCTGGAAAGATACAAAAGCACGCGATGATAAAACACTAGAAAATCAATGTGAAACGTAAAATGCAAATAACCCACAAAGTCGAACATCGCCCAAAAACCACAACAAATTTTTTATTGCATGTTAACATCAGAAACTACTCCACAAAAAAATCAACATGAGTTCTACCTGTCGGTATGGGTCTAAAGGCTCCCGAAGGTAAGAAAAACAGAATGCAATTCTCTGCTCTTATGTCCGAGACTTGTTCGAGATTGTGTTATCAACGGTGGACATCACTGGCCGTAGTTAAATTCTTTGTTTCTCCTTTTTTTACTCTCCGAACGTGTCCTTTGAGCAAACTGGCATTTAGGATAATAAGGTTTAACAATACGTTATAGCGCTGCGATCTTAAAGGATGGCGCGTCTGCATTAATTGCACGAAAGGCCCCTAAAACTAATGTTTCTGTTTTTATTTTAGAACAAATTATCATTTATTTAATTTTATTAATAACGCATGCAGTATACATAACCCTAACAACTAAAACAAGTCGATATGCCTATCTAAATCACAATTTCATGTGGCATCTGTTAAAATGTGGTTATTATTAAGATGTGGTGATATTCATGCGTTGTAATTTAAATAATTATAGCAATAGATGAAAAAAGTTAAATCAACAGCTATTATCTTATGTAATAGTATCTGAGTCATGAGATTGTTATTACAAATAAGCATATTAACTGTAGAAAGAATTTTTTATGCAAGCACTAAAATGTACCTCAAGTAAAACCTATAAAAACCGACCGCAAGGGATAACACGTTCATATAAAATAGAAATAGCATTAGTACAACGTACCATAATTACAAAATGTACACATTATGTTTGATACTATTTAACTATATGCTTGAGTGTGCTATACGAAAGTCGAATACATATAGAACGAGATTGTTATACCCTTAAAAAGCACTAGCGTCTGGTTCTTGCAAATGAAATTGTAATGGCAACAAGAAGTGTGTCAAGTGTCCCTAGGCAAAAGGAACAAAGGGGAAGTCGACAAAGGGAAATAATTTGGACAAACATTTCAGTGAAAAGAGGCAAATATGACAAAGTAGATCTAACGTTTAATATTAGAGGAAATAAAGATGTAAACCAACTCAAGAACTTACTCGACAGGATGTTGACATCTACTGGAGCAAAATTGGGTGTTTGCAAAATTAATATTGGGACCCGTAAAAGTAAGACCTGGCCAATCAATGTGAACAGAATGGAAGCGGTGGGAGGAAGAAGGTTCTTGAGAAAATTAAACTACGTGCAAAAAAAAATTGCACAACCTCGAAGGAGGTCAGTCATAAAGCCGAAATCTTAACAGAACAACTGGCTGCAAGTAAGAAATCGCTGGTGATCATCTATCAGAATTTCATACACGAAGATGAAGTAAAAATTCTCCCGTGGCCTGCTCGCTCTCCGGATTTAAACCCGATCAAGCATATTATAGGGATATGGTGGGCAGACATATATAAGGCGTTTACCATAAGCAGCAAAACACCTTGCAGGAACTTCGTGGCCATCTACAGCAAGCCTGGAATGAGGGCCCACAAGATGCCATTGATTATCTCATTTAGAGCATGCCTCACACAGTTAGACAGTGCATAAACAATCGTGACATTTTATTGAACATTTTTTTGCTGATTGTTGATATTTCTTCTCCAATTGTTATGATTTACTGTTTAAAACTAGAAATTATGATTTACTACTTGAAACTTGCCAAAATTTCTGGTTTGTGACATAACTCCTTCAAGGTGCTTTGCAATTTGCTTGACACGTAGTTTATATATAAAGAAGAAAAGAAAGGAAAAGCAAAACTAACAACAAATTACTGATAAAACTGACTGAAAATCCAAAAAAAAGTATAGGTTATTTCCCATATTGAACTAACAGTGACCATTAACTAGTTCTTTTTGTAGTTTAACGGGAAATATAAACTTATTTAAATAGTGTGTGAAGTAATGGAAACTAGCTTTTTAGCTAATAATAAGCTGTATTTCATACATTTTTGTCAACCGTGTAACTATTACATATTTACTAATGTTTAAAATTAGAATTACTCTGCATTTCACTTCAATACAGTGGCACCAGAACATACATGGTGTCTCTGATATGGGTGCCGGAACATATATAAAGGCAATGTAATAGCCGACGAACTAGCCAAGGAGGGCTCTAAAAACACTTTACAGGTCAAGAGCCCGTATGGGGGATTACTAAGGACTCCGCAAGAAGGGAGATCTGGACCTGGTTAGATAAAGAAAATACAAAGAAATAGCGGTCGACTGAAGGTCAACTCCATACTAAAGCGCTAATGGGGGACGGGGATGTTACATTCTCTGACAACCTACTCAGAGCAAGAAAGAAGCTAAAATCATTACTGGGCTGGTAATTGGACACTGTCCCCTGGAAAAGCATCTATACAACACAGGCCGACTAAGCGAACCGTGGTGCAGAAGATGCGAACTATAGGAGGAAACGAGTTTACATGTAATCTTCACATGTCAGAAATTTAAGGCACTCAGGCAGAAATATTTCGGGAAGAATCTATTGGAGCCCTCGAGGGTTTTCAAGTTTCCACTGGGCAAGATACTGGGCTTTATAGAGAACACCAAGATGCTCAAGTGGGATGAGCACCTAGCTCAAGTGCCCGGACTATAGGTGTCCACCACACTAACTAAATGAATGAATGAATAGT
The DNA here is from genome assembly GCA_004143645.1 of Protaetia brevitarsis. Lineage (NCBI taxonomy): Eukaryota > Metazoa > Arthropoda > Insecta > Coleoptera > Scarabaeidae > Protaetia > Protaetia brevitarsis. Next base: position 59,242 of record RXPK01003007.1, on the reverse strand, counting down.
ACTCTGCATGTATCATGTACTAACTATACTATTACAAAACCTCATTTATAGAAAACTTACATTATGACATATTTATGAATGATCTAATTTTATTTGCGTACATTGTTTAATCAGATCAACTTGGAACAGATCAAGTCTTATTTATCCCCTTGATACCACGATCTATTATATTTTTCGTAGCTATTTCGTTATTTTATGCAAATAGGTTAGTTCCTTTAAATAGGTTTTGTGGCTTGTGTAGTGGCCATTTTTCCTACAGATTTGCCGATGAGCTTATTTTTTTTCCCAGCAGTGTCAGTTTTTGCCGTTTCGATACCATACAGCGTGATAGCCTTTTCTTCTCCTGATGGGTTAATTTTTGAAAATAAAAGGTACTGCTTTGGAAAGTAGTGTCCTTTTAGCAGACTTGCAAACGTAATAAACTATATTCAGTTGAGAACCAACATATTCGCAGTTAATTGTTGAGATGATTTTTTCGTCATCCGGTCCATCAACACTGTTCCAGAAAAGCTGGTATTTTTTGTGGTCCATTCACTCCATTCCATTACAGGCTTGGTTATCTCTCGTTTGGTGTACAGTGACATAATGTCATAATACCATGTATTCTTTAAGATTTAGGATTTCTCATTATGTATCAACTCCAGAACCTGTACTTCTTCTTGACCCTCTGCAAATGTGTTTCCGGTTTGAAGTCCTAGTTTCTATTTTTCCCTCTATTCATCCCAATACAGGGTATTCCACGTAAGTGGTTCATTAAAAGTTTATGACGTTCTACGATTTACTTATATTTGAGATTTTGGCACCATTATATGTTCGATTGGAACTATAAATGTGAAATACTTTAACCAAAATATCACTTCCGGTTGACCGGAAATGGACGTCAACTTTGTTATTGTAAATAGAATGATACAATTTTTTATTCATTTTTGGATTCTGCGGCCATAAATACGTCAGTCTTTATTAGCCATTCCTATAGCTACGTGTTGCCGTTTTTGAGTTATTTAAGTTTTCTCTTTTTTTTTTTTAGTCATAATCATTGTCTCATTCTGAAATTAATATCGCGGTTAATACTACAAGTAGAGACTCCAAATTTGCTATGTTATGAATGTAGATATAACTCTAAGAATTGGTACGCACACTTCGCATTTTACACGTTAGATCCATTGAACGATGGGGGCCATTTCCAAGGTCCATTGTTAGCTATCCATTGGTCCTAAAACATAGCAGGGATCTAGAAGTGTGTTTTCAAAATTTTAGTTTATTTTATCTCTTTCTTTACGCAGTTCCAGAGTGTGAAAAGTTGGTTTTCAATTTTTCGAAATTTTTTCTTTGTAATCGGTGGAAGGTGTGAATATATGTCATTTTGTTAGAGGGAGCAATGGAAGATCAGGTGTTGAACTTGAATTGCCCCCTCAGGATTTCAATATGTTTAAATTTGTTTTTTTTTTGTTTCTTTGTTTTTCATTTTGCTCTGTTACATATTGAAATAAAGTATGTTATTATTATTATTATTATTATTATTATTAAATGTACGACATGTTATATCTAGTCGTTTCTATTCATATTGCGTTGTTCAAAAATGTAATTACGATGGCATACACAAACACACACACACACACACACACACACACGCACGCACGCACGTACGCACGCACGCACGCGCACTACATTCGAAAATATGTCATTTTGTTTCTCAGTTTTGAACACTCTGTATATTAGAATGCGAAATGTGCGTACCATTTCTTAGAGTTACATCTACATTCATAACATAACAAATTTGAAGTCTCTACTTGCAGTATTAACCGAGATATTAATTTCTGAATAAGGCAATGATTATTACTAAAAAAAAAAGAAAATCTTAAATTACTCAAAAACGGCAACATGTAGCTATAGGAATAGCTAATATAGACTGACGTATTTATAGCCGTAGAATCCAAAAGTGTAAAGAAAATTATATCATTCTATTTAAAATAACAAAGTTGACGCCCATTTCCGGTCAACCGGAAGTGATATTTTGGTTAAGGTATTTCACATTTATAGTTCCAATCGAACAGATAATGGTGCCAAAATCTTAAATATAAGGAAACAGTAGAACATCATAAACTTTTAATGAACCACTTACGTGGAATACCCTGTATAAAGTAATGTGGGAGGATTTGCGAAAGGAGAATCTGGAAATTATAGTATCACTGCTCAAAAGAGAGGGTTTGTTAATTTGGACGTTATTCTGGCATGTTCAGGGATATTCTAGTTTCTCGTTTCCACCACATTTCAGCCTATATGCCCCCACTCTTGCCTCTCCTTTAAGGGGAGGTTTACATGTATTTGACTGGAAAAATCGATTTTTGGTTTTTTGCATTTTTGAAAGCTCCAAATATATAACATACATGGTTAAAGCGGTTTCGTAATATTCGCATTGTTTAAGCCTCTACGGCTTATTAAAAGAGCGGATGTACCGAACACAAACGGAGCAAATTAGATGTAATACTATATTCGACTCGGGGCTGCTCTGGTCGAAATATCATACTTATTGTTTGTTAGTGTATGTATAGTTGTCTTTAATGATTAGAAATGCCACTGTAGTCGGGATCACAAATAAACGACAGAGTAGCTATTTATATTAAATAATATGAAGTAATTAGATCCGAAATAAAACGCACATTTGAAGAAACTGATCTAACAATATTTCTTTTACTTAAACACACTTTCCCAGCTTTAGAAAACTACTTACCATAAAATGTATCAATTTATTGCAGATGCACTTACACTAAATTTCTTATAAAAGGCTGGCTAAAATATGATGGCAAAGATAACGCACTACGGATCATCAGAGTAGCACAGGAAAAATGGAAGTCGATACGATGCCTTAAAAGAAATTTTCGCACGATATTCGGATAGGAGACTGAGATAAGACAAACTTTTTAAGCAATTTGTGATTTTTAGCCGTACTAAGATGTTACTGTTCAAGAAAAAAAGAGAATGCGTTGGAGATGTACAAAAAAGAATGAGTGGACTTTAAAGAAAGGGCGCTGGTAAACTGACTGACAAAGTTATTGATAATTTAACAATAGTGTACTGTGGACTAGCAATACACAACATCCAGATTCTGCATAAAAATGAAGGCAGCTATTTGGCTACATTTCATTATAAATGTTCAACCGACGCGGATCCACGACACATTTATTTGTCCAAAAGGGTGTAGACAACCTGTGTAAGTGGCGCGTTGCAGAAGCAAGGTTGAGCTTGCTTCATTCATACGTGACCCTTTTTGCAAAAAAAAATCAAGATGCTATTAGGCGGATTTATGATTTTTTTTCTAGAGTGATTTCTTGCAAAGATGCATTGGAAAAAATTGTCAAAACTGAAACGACTTGTGTGTTCATGTGTGTAGAAACTAGCTTCAAAAGATTTACACTGCGACCCATAAACAATTCAACTTGCTACCTACATTGCCGCAAATTTATTCAATGAAGGTTACTTTTCTGTATTACAAATAATGAATGCGGTGGGAATTGCAGTAGGACTTGATGCCAAAAATTTCGTCATCAATTCTGATCGTCAGCGCATACAACGAGCAGAGCAGAGCATGTCCAGCGCTGCAAAACTTGCTGTGCTGTCTAAAGGGAAGCAACAAATTTTGCAAATGCAGAAGTATGAAGAAGAAGAAGGATTAATGTATAGTGCTGGAATAGCTGACTAAGTGTATGTTGAACTATTTGTAAAAATTTTTGCTGAGAAACTTTGAACGCATTTTTCTCGAAACATGATTCTTCAAATCTGCGTAAGTTCTAGTTCTTCAAGTGTTCAATGTATCAACTTAATTCTTTTGTTTTCTTAATGTAAACCGTTTTTATTGGAGGTTATACCTATAATATACTAAAAATTGCAATATTCCACATTTTTATATCCACATACACACAAAAAAGAAATACAAATAATCAAATCAAAGTCCAGGTATCTGCCACATTGTTTGCTTTCGACTTATTTGGTTAAATTTAGGTATAACCTCCAACAAATTTAATATATTTCTAACTTTCCTTTTTATTTTCAATTTCGGATCACTTTTGCGTATGCTAGAGTTTACGTAGTTTGACCGTGTTTTCTGTGCACATTGCTACCTAGATACAAATAGCGAACGTTATAGTGGTCTTGTCATTAAAAAAAATATATTTTTTTAATGTTCAAGTTTTAATATATTTATTAAGAAAAAGCCGTATTTTGTATATCTTTTCCTTTCTCTGAAAAAAAAAAGCTCAAAGTTTTTGGACTTTTCCAATATATATATATATATATATGTAAACCTCCCCTTAATATACATATTGGAGCGGGTAGTTTTAGCATGGTCTCCATAGCAGTTGTTGGTGAGCTTTTTTGGCTTCTGTGATGCATAAGGAAGCCAGGCTCTGGCTTTGGTTCACCAAATCAGGCAACCATAGGTTAACTAGGATCTTACCACTGCTGTGTATAATCAATAAATCATGCGTAGTAATACTTTCACTATTTTTTTCAGTTGTTCTTTCTGTTGTCGTCAGTGTTGTTTATATGTAAGTACAGTAGTTTAAAAATACATTATACACAGACGATTATTTTACATAAATAAACAATGTAACTTATACACTAACAAAACGGGCAATAATCGAAATGGCACGATCAATATATCCAGTTTCTAGCCCCTCGATATCTATGTTGTTGCCCTTTTTCTTAAGTTCCTCAAGGTCATTAAAGGCGCTGCCTTTACTGAAGAAGAAACCTTGTCGTATCTTCCCATATCTCTATTTCATTAAAACTTCCGCGTAAACATACTCTATATGTAAAGCAGCATCTGGGCCCTAGAACCACATGTGTTTTTTTTGACTCAAAGGAATGTCGTTCAAAAGGTCGCCCATTGTGTTTTATGGAGAGTTCATCGATTTGCTACTAACTTGTCGCCCAAAATACTCGTCCAAATGTTTAATGCAAAATATATTTAACATTTGAATTGCATAATGGATGCCTATGCGAATTGAAGAAACTGTAAACTTCATTTCGTATGAATTGATCTACCCCCATGAAGCAACATATTGTCAGTAATATTGAACTCTTCCACATTATTGGGTAGAAGCAAAACATCAAACGCGCTTGATCAGTAGGTGGATTTAGAGCATACATTTATTGCATACAGTAAAGGGAACGTGGTCATAATAAAGATTCTCCAATTAAGGAAATCAGTAACTTCTACCTCACCTCACCAACTTATCTAGCTTCAGATTCTGGTACACGTCGACCTCGGTCTTTCATCCATCATGCAATTGCTTTTCAAAATGTGTCCGTATCACACAATCTTTAATGCGGTCTTACGAAAATTTGATTTAAAAAGATCTGGCGGCTAGGTCGTGCCTTTACGTATAAACATTCTTTCTCCATGGTTTCTCTTTTAGCACCGCTTTGGTTAATTCGTTGTTATATAACAAATAGCAAAAAATCCTCTAATTTTGCGCTAACCACCAAATTTCAATTATAAACTATAGTTGGATAGAATGCTAATTATACTATCGACCATTGAACTTAGGACAACTAGATTAATTTTAAAAAAATCCTTTTTTTTTTCAATATTTAACACTTTTAACATTATTGTAAAAATTTGTACAATAAAGTAAATATAACAAGGAAGTATTCAAGCCGGAAATGTTTATTAGTATTAGCCTATTAAAGAGAAAATTTAATTTAACATAATAGCAGGTAATAAAACAATTACAAACGATATTTTGAGGAACGCCGACAACCATGTTTACAATGGAGAGGTGGGTCGACAAGGTCGTAAAATTTCACATGAGTGTCTCCTAAAGATCTCCCACTATAGCAGGAAATAATTGATATGGTATTTGTTCTGAATTATTCTATTAGTAAATCAGTTACGATACGGTTGTTCAATTGAGGTGTTTGTAAAAATATTATTGAAATGTCAAAAGGAAAGCCGATAAGTGTAGAAAAGAAATTAGTTATTGTAGAAAAGTTAGGAGTGACAAACTCTACATTTCAGTACAAACTACTATTCGTCGCTACCGAGACACTGGAATATTCAAAGACCGAAATCGCCCAAGTCCGTCACAGATAACGACCTTCGCGAAAGATCGACACCTTAAGTAAGAGAAATCGGCGATTGACGGCGCCCGAAATCGAAAAAACGATTACAGTAGGCCGAAACTCATTCAAATTGGATAACAGAAAATTTTAAAAACATTCTTTGGACTGACGACTCTAAGCTCAAAGTGTTTGGGCAGAATGTTGCGCGAATGTGTCGTTCCCACAGTAAAACACGGTGGTGATTCAATTATGGTTTGGGGATTGTTTTAGCAGTGTGGGGACCAGAGATCTCGTAAAAATTGAGAGTATTATGCACAAAAAGAAAATATAGACGCATATTGGAAGAAAATGTTGTAACGTCAGAATTGCGGTGTTGATTGCGGCTGATAACGGCCCCAAACACACGGCACGGATCTGCAAAGATTATCGCGCATCTTAAGTAGAGGATAATATTTTGGAAATCATGCCCTGGCCGCTGCAGAGCCCGGATTTGAACCCCGTCGAATTACTCTGGAATGAGCTGGACAGGCGAGTAAAGAAAGCTTGCCCAACTTCGAAAGAGGATCTGTTGCGATTTCTACAAGCCGATTGGAAGAACACATTTCCCAGGAAACTCTGACAAAATTAACAGAATGCATGCTACGAGTCGTCCGGGTCGTATTGAAAGCCAAAGGAGGATTCTTCGATGAGAAGAAAGTATAGTTATAGCGTAATATTTTAATGAGAATGTTTTGTTTTATTTTTTATTTCTCCTTGTTATTTGTTTAAATTCTTGTTTCTATGAATACATTTTTATTTTCTTTCGAATTCCTGTCTTTTTTATTGAGTTAGCAGTAATTCACTAGTTGTTCTAACTTCAATGATCGGTAGTGTAAATACGACTCGTATAGAACGTAAGCGGGTGCACAATTTTAACGAGAAAAATCTATTTATTTTATATTTTTCTGTTACTAAAAATCATCACTTTAATTACATTACTAACGTATAATATACTTTACACTGTTACCACTAAACAGTTTATTGGTAGCTGATCAATTACTTTTCTAATGATTTATTGTATAGTAACCACTTTTATCAACCACCCACTGGATAGCAGTGGTTTACTATGATACTCAGCACCCGTTAATAATGCATATGGGAACGTGTACTTACTAATATGTAATCTAATTTAGACAACTCTTAAACCATTCATCTTAAACCAAACAATAGACAGATTACTTATAAATACTTTATTGTTCATTTTACGTAAATGCCTAAGCCGTTAATTTATTGGAAAGCTACACAAATGACTATCATTATAATTACTAAAATTCATAAATTAGGACTTAAGAGATATAAAGATAGTAATGATACACATTATCAGTACCGATTTATATTATCGTGTTTACGCAGTTAATGGTTACGGAAATATTACATTTTAACTACGTCAGTACTTTAATTTCCAATACCACATTAGTGCTAATATAAGCTAGGTGTAATTATCACAAACACTATCCTTAATCTGCAAAGGTTGATGATAAAAAAAAAAAGTTAATATCCTTTGAAGGCTTAAAATTTACAACACCCCTTTTCGAAAGCTACTTACGAATATCGCACTGGCACATCGTGCAATAAACTAAATAATATAGATTTTCTAGACATGATTTACAGTTATCCAGTCACCCACCTTTTGCTTTACCTTCATTGGTATTCAGGGTCTAATTGACTTCATACCACCAAAAGTCCCTCAATAGAATGCGAAACGAATATTTTGTCGGCGCCTTTATGGAGTTATCTGACCGCATTATAGATGATTTCCATTCGTGATTTATGACTTTCAAGATTGAGTGATAAACTAAGCCTAGGTAAAGTTTATTTTATGAAAACCGGGATTATATTCTTCTTTCGCACAAACTGGTTTCTCAAACGGAAACATTGACGGCGACAACAAAGGAACAATCGTACTATTGGAATTGTTTTTAGACTAAACCTCACCTTCTCTACGCAAATCTTTTCTCAGATTTGCGCTTACATGTTAAGACAAGTAAACAAAGATACGCCGCTTAAGCGAAAAAAGATCATTCATCATTTTTCATTAAAACTTTCAGCACACAAAACATTTATTTCCGTATTATAGACGAACGGGTCAAGTTGTTACATTAGAGTGGTTCAATTTTATTAGCCTTTTACGGGCATTTTTCCGTTCTTGTGAATGAAGAAGTTGTTTTAAGTAATTGGCTACTAACGTAAACCGGTTGCTAACTACTCACAAAACACAAAACTTTTCGTGTTCGTCATATAAAAAACTAATAATTACGTGAGAAATAATTTAGAAATTAATCTGTCCAAATACTGTAAATTCCTGTTTAATGTTTTGAACGGTTATTTTTATGGGGCCTTCGATAATTTTTTTTATAACTCTAAACAGGTGCCCTCTCTGTTATTTATCTGTCTTCAAGCGTGATCCGAACATATGTATTTTGATGTTTGGCTAATTATGATATAATTGTGAGGGTTAATAAAAATGGGTCTCTCAACATTCATCTTCTCTGTTCAAGTTACCTCATTGTATGTACTGTATAAGATAAAAATTTTGCGTCAGATTTAGAGAGAGATATAAATAAGGGAAAAAAGGTATAGACCACCATTGAAATGTGCGAGCGTAATATAATAAGCACGTGTAGTCTGAACGCAGGTGTGTACCTTTTGATTATAATAAAATAGCAAATAAAATAACGAAACCCAAGCAGAAATAGTTAGTTTTTGTCCGTGTAATACACAATGTTTTTTGGGCCGACAAATCTTAATTTTGAATTGAAAATAGAAAAGAAATTTTGACACTAGGGAGTTGACAGTACAAGTTGGCACACATGTTACATACCTTAGTATTTTGACGTGTTCGAGAATGAATCTTTTTCTGTAATTTTTCTTCTAGTTTAATATCTATTTATCAATAATAAGTGCAATGAAGACACCAGTTCATCTTAGCATGGTTGAACAGTAGCTTAATGACAATTCATTGCATATCTGTCATGTGAATCTAGTGTGGCCAACCTTTAGTGACATTTTTGCCTGCCTAGTACTGTAAAATGAGTGTGTTTTTTGAAAGGAGGCGCAAATAGCATATTGAATAGACGACTTACATTTAGAAATGTATACATATTCTCATTTACTGAACGTGTGAAATACGTTTTTCAAAGTATTCGGGGTTTACAGTTTTAGCATTATTTAGTTACTTTCCAATAATATTTTGTATTATTTATTGAAATTCATTGATTTGTTAATTTTTTATTGTAAAAAACTTGCAATCATTGAATATGTTGTATGTTTTGCACTTTAAATCAATATTTCAGTAGATAGATAAATTATTAAGGAAGTGGTTGTTATTGCATTTGCTAAATAGAAGAAATTGTAAGATAGCATTATATTTATGTCGGGTATGTGGTGCCGAACTTATTTATGCGTAAAGAACTTTTAGGAAAAAGCGCTGAATTTTCTACTAAAATGCTTTTGTAATTGATGTTACCTTTGTTCTTTATGTCATTTAGCCTTTCAACATAAACGAAATGTATGAGTACACCTTGTAGTAGATCTTGTGCTCTATTTGTTCTGCTGTAATAAGCAACGTATATTGCATTTGGCATCAAAAAGAGAGGACATATGTAATATAATTTAGGGGCTAGCATAATTCCAATCATAATATTTAGCTGCTTTCAGTATTTGTCTCGGGCCACAATTTTGGCCTATAGAACAAGGAGTTGCGTCTTATATTTTTGCGATTTGCTACATTAAAAATATAATTTTCAGCATTCAACATTTGCTGCTGTTACACATGTGGCTTTCTGGTCATTATTGTTACATAAATTAGCTTTCTGCAATCATTTTGGATCGTCGGCGAAGGGTTGTTACTTTCAATTCATTGCATTAATTGGTTAGATTTTACGTGGTGCTTTGCATGACAATTTTGTATGGCCTTTGGTATCATCGGATGCACAGTAATACAGAAAATGAACAACGGATTACTTTAATATAACTTGGACGCTAATTCTGGTCCTTCTATAAAAAAGAAAACCAATACGGAGCAGAAAACATGCATTGTCATACTGCTAATCCATCATTGGTCAATTATATTTATTTATTATTCTTATTTTGCTGTTGTTTGCTGGGTCTATATACTTCAAGTCTGGCTAAAATCCGTTCTTGTTTTTTTTTCGGCAAAGTTTTGTGCCTTCTTGTTACCCGATCATTTCTGCTTTTCCTCCTATTCCTAACAATTTACTTCTTGCACTATTTTCCCTGTCACTTTGAAAAGCCTCGTTTTTCCTTAGAATTTTTCAAACAATGATCCAATCTATCCTAAAGAACCAAATAAATACTTGGAAGATTTGTTGAAGATCAAGTTAGGATAAATATATCAAAATTGGTTGTAATTTTGTTTGTCTGATGTAGTGCTAGTAAAGGACAAGGTGAATTATACAAATCCGCAAGAAAATTGTATTACATATTATAGATTTTCAACCAAGCACCATTTACGAATGAAATATGTTACCAATTGTAAGTAAGACAACTAATTGTCTTGTGGATACTGTGATATTAAAATTTTCATGGTTCCACATACGGAAACTTTTTAATATACAAAACCAGAAAAGAAAACTGCGGGAAGGTATCGTAAATTAGGTGGTAGTTATGTCAACAGATGGCTTTACGTGCTCGTAAAACGTTATTAAATCGCGACAATATATATATTCCTAAAGTGGATATAGATTGTATTCGAATAATGTACGGAAGTAGAAACATGCATACGGATATGCACATCAAAAAGGCAGATTCTTTGTTCTAATTTAAATAGATTGAAAGTGTATTATTGATTGATGCAATATGATGTAAAAGAAAAGAAGAACAAATGTTCTAGTTATTGTCGGCTTTAATACAAACATTTGTTGATATTATGAGGTATTAAACTATTAGGTATAGTGCACTGTATGCCGATCATTGCCCTAATTGCTCTCCTTTACATCAGAAAAACAAGGTTTGTATTAACTGAGTGATCCCAAAACCAAATACTGTACCCCATGATCGATTCAGACCATACTAAATACGCAGATTTGAGTACCTTCATGCTAAACGTCTATGATAAAATACACAGTCCAAATACTACTAAACATAATCGACGTAAATACACTAACCTAGGTTGTGATCAATTTCATTGCTAAGCATTAAACTGTGCCTCTTAAATTGATGTCATTTATGTCCACATGTACCTCAGAACATCTAACGATGACAGAAAAGATAATACCACAGAGTTTTTCAAAATAAATATATAATGTATTTTTATTTACGCATTCTGCTAGTTTTAACACGGTCACATTCGCTTGCATCTGGAACAAAGTTATTTTAAGCATTTTAATTTCATTGAAATAAAGTAGAGACAGTGTTGGACCCAACATAGATCCTTATAAAACACTAACGCTCACTTTATAAATAAAAGGCTAAATAATTAGAATTCATCCTAAATCCCGTGCTCCACCTGAAGGTAATACAGGAGGCTACCTATTCTAAGTACCTCTGGATTCCATAACAATTGAAATGTTTCTACTCTAACTAAATAATTTCCCTATGATTGTTAATAACAAAAATATAATACACATGAATACTACTTTATGTGAAATGCTGAAATATGTAAAATGTGATTAGTTCACATAATCGCGAGTCTACTGTAAATCGGTTAGCTATCAGTTATTATTAAATGCGCCATGGAACGACTTTCGTTACCTTTCAGCTTTCGCCAAGGTCATAGATTATATATAATATACTTATATAAAATCAATGGCCAAGGAGTAAGAAAACCATAGCAAAAACGTTACTCTGGAAGGATCTGGGAAGAAGTCCTAGGTCTTGTTACTGCTAGCCGGCAAATTATTATTACCCTTCTGAGCACTGAAGAATCAACCTCCACGTTTCCTTAATTCCGACAGCCGTCTTTTCGTAGGTGCACCCTTTTTCACACATTGGAAATTGAAACAGGAAATATAATGACCTAAACACAAGCAAAACAACAGTGGTACCTATTCTCATACTTAACAATAATTTCTTCATTATTCTAATCAACAGTAATTAAATTAAAGATCTATATTTTAAATATTTATCTATATATCCCAACCATGCTAAAACTATAGTTTAACACTAATTCCGACCACTAGAGAGCATAAAATATTCATTTATAAACACGTACTACCCTACTGTGTATCTAAGTATGCCGTAAGCTGTCTAATTCTTTAGCAACATTACTAATAAAATCCCACCATTCGACCGCGTCATTATATCTAATATCTGTTTCGCTTCGCGGCCAAGTTAACCCCTTAGTTAATACCTTAACTTCCGTACCCACTCATCAGTGAGTGAACATTCAAATGCCCTGCATGCCCCGGTGTATCTACCCCACCACAATTCACAATGCGAATCATTAACCTGCCAATTCTACATAAATATGATTTAAAATTTACTGTAATCTGTCATTAATTCTACCCCCTGATACGATAAATTAACCCTCATTTCTCTAAAACGTGTAACGCTACCGATAAATTTCCTAGTCCACCTCCTATTTAAGGTAATATGCCATCCACTCCGCTAATCATTATCAAGTTTATCTCCAAACACTTTTTTAACTAGGTTAGCTGAAATTAACCCAAATCTAATAATCGCGCTATCTCCCCTAGACACCGCCTCTTCCACTATTTGTTTCGCCCTGTCTTGTACCTATGTTAGCCTTAGTCCAAAGAAGTTTTATATCCCCCTCACACAACATATCCCAAATATCTATTAACAAATCAGTCGGATTTTTTAAATTCGCTAATGCCTCTAATACAGATAAGCTATCTGTTATAATTGTCACGTTCCGTATAAATTCCTATTCGCACCTAATATAAACTACTGCCTGATTTATTGCAACTAATTCTGTCTGAATAATATTGCAATGATCCCCTAATTTTAAACTGTGCTATGTATTCAATACCCCCTATTATAAAACAACAAAGACCCATCCGTAAAACATTTCTAAACCCTCTTCGACAATGTAAATATAAGTAACTACTTTTAATTCCGCGAGATGAAGTCGGTCCCCTATATCTACTCGTCTTTCTAAATTGCCCGGTTCTAATCTAATTCCCGTTGCCGTAATTAAACTCTCAAACCCACTTTTATTCGTGTTCCTACGAAATTTGAGTTCCCTTAAAAGTAAAGCTACTGGTAAAATACCCGAAATAACGCACGCCGCGTATGCCGAAATAGATGCACTGGTGCGCTTCGTGATAAATGCGTGTTTATTCTCACATATTTAGTTTTGTCGGTTAAATACAACTATAAAAATTTGCGTTTCAGCTTTGGTTCCTTGGTGATTAATATTGGTTAGCAATAGATGGCAACTGGACCGTTAGTTGCAGGCCCCATCACAAATAAATGCTGCAGGGATTTGCAGATTACTAATATATAGTATATTTGCGCTTTTCTCTAATTACTATTATGTTTTATACCGAAATGCGCATCTGTGACTGATAAAAATTCTATCGAACAACAGAATGGGTAGCCATTTTCATTTCTTCAAGATGGCTGGCTTAATATAAATATTCAGCGAGCCGTTTCGTCTAAAGGCATTAAAACCATGCTTATTAATACTGAAAGGAACATTGGCGCAGATACAAAAAAATTACAACGTACAATAAACAAAGATGTAATGCCTAACCTGTTGCAATCATTCACAAAAGAACTCTACAGAATGTCTTTACAGTCGCAGTCACTTGTTGCTTTCGTCATTCAACAATATGTAGGTAGGTATACATTTGTACCCGTACTAAAAGTAATTACCTCGGTACACAATTCGTTGCCGTTGTTTTTTCCACATTCAAAGCACATATCGCTCTTAGTTTAGACGCCTCGTACGTGACCACGAATGAAGCCGCTTTATCATAATAAATTGCGCCTGGTTCGGTGCTTGCATATTGAACATGACCCCAGAGGATATTAGTCGCAGGTGATTCTCAACGTGTAGGTATCAGTGCAGATGATCATCGAGATGCCATTTTGCATCGCAACCTTCAAATTCGCATCGTAAATTTCAGGAAGAAAACGTCATTTCAATGCGAATATTACTGATGTGCCGATTAGAAAGCTTTTTGGCTTCGAATATCCTATCATATACAAGATTTTAAGAAATTAAGATTAAATTAACAACAAATAAGGTTTTAACTAATTATAATGCATGATTTTCGCATCTATTTCAGAAAGAATGTACCGCCATGAATAGATAAGATCGACAGAATTGACAATGAGTTTAATTTTAGCGGTATAGACTTAGATTTTCCTCATTTAGTCGGAATCATAATTTAAATTAGTCTTTTCTATGTATAAATCCTAAACTGGGAGAAACAGATTATTTTATGAAAAAACAATACGTAAGATTTAACTAGTATGCATAGGTAATAGTACGGCAGGTTTAATGATTTTAACTTTGTGGAAGTTGATATTACCTTCCAAAAGATTATTTTAATCCAGTATTGCAGATAAATCATAGTAGGTTAGGGTTTCGGTTGTTTCAAAAAAGGATAGGACAGGTAAATAAATGGAATCTTACTTAGCTTTGAGAACAAAGAGTTTTGATAAAAGTTTTATTAAGACATTTGTATTAACCCCAAATAAACTTAGTATTTGGAATGACAGTATCACATTTTTGACCAGGCAACTTAATGGAAAGATCTTTATTAGGGGACCACCAACGTAGAAAGCTGAATAACTACTGCAGCTTATTGTTAGTAGGAATCATCTTCGCCCCGTAACAGGTCTCTTTATAGGGCACTGCGTACTAAAAGGATACCTACAGAAATTTGAGAGCAACACCGCAGACTGTGTAATGGGATGACAGAAAATGCTTACAACATTTTATGTGAATGCGAAGCTCTGGACACAAAAAAAGTAATTTTTCACAAGCTAAAGGTGAACTTAGAGGGTTATTTCGATCAACCAGCCAGAGATCTGTACAGATTAGTGCAGGATGTATATATGTATGTGTATATTGCAAGGGTGATATTACACTGCGACCTAAAAGATCTATTGTGTCCCCTGTTTTTGCTGTTTTACAGCTGGCCTTCCAATCCATTCTTTCCAGAAAGGCCCAGGTAGGTAAGGTCTCCGTCTTCGATTTCAACGTGCTCGCTAGGTGCAACGCTTTGAGTTGCACAGTGCTACGCAATTTGAGAGAGGATGGATGCCATCCTGTTCCCCATCTGCTCCAGTCGTTTTGCTACTCCTTTTTTCATTCCTTTGAGGTACTCTCACTCTTGGAAGGGAGAAGGTTTCTTGATGGGAGGTCCTGATCCAATTCCCGTTTATTCGCGGTGTCGTCCCGCTAATAAACGTCCTTTCTCCATGGTTGATCTCTACGAGTAGCTAGGGAAGAAAAGGTCCACCTCTACAGAACCCCGCATGCAGAGGTAAGGCTAAATTCAATCGGGTGCGCCAGGTGCCCCAAGGTTGGACTAGTAGACTGGTCTTCTATCCAGCCACGCATCCCATCAGCCTAGTCCGCCACCTTAGGATTTAGATTTTTGTTGAGATTGGGTCTTGGTCTGTGCAGTTACGCCAAGACCCCTCCATCCCTTTCGGGACTCCTCCCACACCCCTCCCTTCCCCTATCCACCACCTCAGGGACGCGCCTGGTAGGTACGCCCAACCCCCAGGATTAGTGCAGGATACTAACATATTGGAATGGCTGATACAATTTAATGGGTAAAATAAATGGGAGACCAAATTCAAAAAGCCAAAAAGCTGTGGTGTTTATGGAGACTCCACGTCAGAGGGCTCCGATAAAGGAATAATTTTTTTGGAATAACAGAAAAATTTATTTGTTTTATATAGTTTTTATAGTTTATCCTAAAGAGTAAATAAATAAAAAAAAACAAACCAGGTGAGCAAGATTTCTATGGTGCACTTTTTTGCGTGGTTGTTTATTTGATTTGGAATAAACTACACATAAACAGTGTGGTTCTTGCCTAAAAGTGGTTAGTGTATAGTGAGGTCATAATACATGTATATATCATATTTGCATGCTTCCTTAATATAAAAGCAGTTATAGACATGAATGTACCATAGTTATTAATAGATTGGAAATTTCAAGAACTGATATAGAACCATTGGACCGTAAGTACCTATATATCATTTAACTATTCAATTAATAAATTGCTTCTAATGCTACATATGATATTTCATTCTCTCTTACATACTGTATCTTGTCAATAACTTCTATTACTTCTATACAGGCTTTTTTTCTAGGGTAACATCTTCAACCAGTAACTTAAAAAACCTCTGTTTATCTCACCTCTTTCACATATGCACACGAGACTAATATTAATTGCTCAGTGTTATTTTTAAAGTATAACTGCTTTCCGTGGAATGATGTGCGACGTTATTGGAACAACTTTTTTGGTGCTCATCAGAAATTTTTGATTTCACACGAGATACATAAGTACTTCGAAAAGTTCCTGTGCCCTACTAAACCTGGCTACTACACATTAGTATAAATTGACTTTGACAAAATTTGTTCTCAGAAAAGCAGAAACTTTAATTCTGTGAGACATTTAAGAAAAAAAGTTGTCAGCCACAGAAAAAAAAAAAACCTGTCAACGCTGTTTTGAGAAATGGTAAGAATATATAATATATAATAATTTCTGAGATGATATTAATATTTAATGTTATAGTACCAGTTGCTCCCCTTTTTTTACTTGGCCTCTTTACGCCATTTTGATTAGGTTTGGTCAAAAGCCATTGAAACCATCTAGAACAAAAGTATGAAGCAACTGTTTGTTTATATTTTATTTTTAAGTTTACGATTATAAAAATAAGTTATCTACTGAGCACCACAACCTAAAATATTACTGAAATATCATTACCAAAATGTTAGTAAGTACTAAATATAAATTTGTCTTTGGAGTCCTGCAGATCTTCATCAACTCATTGAGAGGAACAAGTATTTACAGTAGTTTACAGTATTCTACAATTTATTTTGTACTAAGTATTACTTTCAATAAAGCATTATAAACTAGCTTCTATATAATTTTATTTCATACAAAATATTTGCACACAACACTCTTACAGAAAAGTTAACAAGAACAAGCAGCACATAACATTTACATATACATGTTTTAGAAATATTTAGCGCTACCTTTTCTCAGTAATTTCTGACAAGTACCTGTTTGTTATTAAATTAAGAAATTGGGAGTAAATATATAAATAGAGTAAGAAAGAATTGATGGAAAGTGCAGGTCTATTACAATCACAAGAAAATATTCAATACTCGCTTCTTCCGCATTTTGTTGTCCAAAGTTTTGTACGACATTATGCTTTTCATAGTATTAACTGCTTCATAATAAATAGCTCAGGTACCTTGAAGAAGAATCATTGCTAAATTGACACATAAGATGTATATTAAATAAGCAGAAATTATGGTTAAATTCATACTCATGTGTATATAAAATAAATAAAAGTTATTGCTAAATTGATTGCGTATTTGATGTAACTCTTAATATTAAGTGTTTTTTAATAAAAAACTTATTTAATTTAGTTTCAAAATACAGACAGTTATTTGTGAAAATAAGGGAATGTTAATGTGAGTAAATTTCATTAATAAAACAGTGAACCAAAAATGGGTCCTGAAACAATGAAAGAAATCATTGTTTACATGAAATAATGTACAAAATTGGTCCGAAAGAACGAGTTCATCAAATTAATGAAAAAGATGTTATTAAATCACGAAAAGAATTTATTGAGCAATAAATTATTCATTGTATTAATAAAACCAAAATCATTGAAAATAAAATGATAGTTGCTGAGAAGAAGAATGAAGAAAGGCATTAATACATTGAATTTTACTTGTTGATATGTTAATCGTAAATGGTTGACTTAATGTATGTTATTCATAATCCAAATAAATTTTAATTATCTTTACGGAAAGTAAACTTCTAATTAAAATAATGAACTTAATTCATTGATGCAATAATCGCTTCATACACTCAGTAAACTGAGTTGAGCAAGCGTTGCAGCTTTATTTAATTGGATTGCAGTAAAAGTAATATTAATAATAATAATAATAATAATAAACTAACAGATCGATAGTGAGCATTGGTGACCAAAAAACGTCAAAAGAAAATGCCTAAACAATTAATCGCAAGAACACCACTATGGCAGGGACTCCTGGTCCATTATAGAAGAATCACCATAGAAGCAGAAAAGGAAATGTGAGTTTCCGCCTGCCAAGCGTCTTTAGTATTCACACAAAAGCAAATTCACTTTCATTAGTATCGTGTCTCAAATGTTGTTCTCGATTTCCCCCTAAGAAATCACGAGTTTAGATGCACGCCCTCTAGGGGGCACACGCCAAACTCACTCAGTCAGCGACCGCGGCGTAAGTTGGTAATTCAATCACAGCCGTACCTTTCATTAAAGTTTGGTATCTGTTCGTTCTTGCAATAAATTGGAAACCATTGAACTAACGAGGAAGGTATCATTTAATATTTTATTGCGTATATCTGATAATTTATGTATAAACATTTACGTAAAAATAACAATATATTATAATGGCTGCCAACTGTTTTACAGGGTCGTAATTTGGGTTGCCGAAGCCACACCATTAAACACATAAAATAAAACAAACCTCTTTCTTGACAATAACAATACAAATAACATGTTTATACGTTACAAACAAAATAAACATACAGTAAATATTTGATAAACATTTTTTATAATGAATTAAAAGAATAATTCTGGTTTTACAGTTTTTTGTATTAATTGGTTACGATCAGGGCTTAAACTATTCTAAACAAACTTTATATGCTTTTTAAGAAAACTGGTGGCAGGTAATGATATATTTTAATGAAGGCAACTGAAAAAATAATAGTCGATACTGTACAACGGTGAGTTCTATCATATTAATGTGCATAATATTTATTTCTAAATAATTAGCAAAGAGTCGTTACGCAACAAGCATTTAACACTGAATCGTGTGAAAATCAGAATCCTTCTATGTCCTAGGAATTCAACGACGGGACTAGGCAAGTTGTTGAATTCATCAACCAGGACAATTAGAAATTTTCAGGACCGGGAGAATCTGAAATATTCTTATGATTTTTTAGATCGATTTTGGAATTTTGAAATTTAGTTTTGGATACTATGGGATTATTTTAATATAACGTCAATATAACAAATGTTCTGCTATGGTAAGCTCTTCAGTATAAAAAAAAAACGGGCTTGCGATTACTTCAATGATAAATTATTTACGGACTATATTTTAGGCCAAAAAAGTGTTATTTACACATTTTAGCTTCAACAATAGTCTGTCTTCTATGAGCAATCAACGAAAACTGAACTCATTTGTTCATAACAACCCATATAAGGTGCTTCCGTGTCTTTCTTTTAACGACGTAATTAATTTTAAATTTGTTCATTAACCGGTAAGTGACAACTAAAACTTTTTTTAAATAACGATTTAAAAAGATATAAATTAATTAAAAAATCTAATTTAAAATTTTCTACGAGTTCTCTTAGTTTGCAAAATACGTTATAACATAATATTAAATAAAATTTACATAAAATCATGTCTGTGATTGAATCTGCGACTATTTACGATTTGCGATTATTACAGTTAAATCGGATAATTTAAATAAATTAAAGTTTAAATATTAATACTACAATATATTCAGAGATAACTATACTATAGGTGATGGGTAAGTATAAGAGGGCAAACTACGTTAACAAAATGTTAGTAGTTACCAAAAAGGACGTTGTGGATACGCCCTATAACTCTTGTTAGGTACAAACTACAGGAAACTATGTTGTAGTTACTTCAACAAATTTAGGTTGCTGGCACTGATACGGTCAGCCTTCATTTTTGTTTTCGTTTTCAATAAAGCACAATCACAAGGACCGCTAATTTGTATTTTGGTAATCTTTAAGATACCTTAGCTATATTGATCATGTTGGAAATAAAATAATATACTACGATTTCTAGGAATAACGGCAGGATTTTCTGTGTTATAAATTTAAACTTAAGATCCTTAAGAGTCGGTTGAAAGTTAAAATACAAGTCTATAGGCATTTTTTGTAAATATATACTCCGATTGTGATTTATAACTCGCTTGAACTCTGGGATTTGATTGTTTACAACGTGATTACTTTCAAACGCGAAATTTAAATTCATACTTTTCCATCATAATAATTTATAAATCCCACACCTAATCACAATCGCGAATTAATATATAAAAATACCTATAATATACAGGTGACCAGCATAAATATTGCAACAATATGGAACTTTTTTTTTATATTAAAATATTCCAAATTTTTCTTCGGGGAATAGGTTGTGTATGTTAGAACCCCAAATTGATATTTTTGGTCAGACGTCACGTGATCACTAGTATGTGGTAAATTTAAAAAATATGCCATAAATTTTCCAAAAGTGAGGTTAGAGACAAGATAATCCAAAAAAAATTATTTGAAAAAGTGCTTAGAATTCAATTCTGAGCTATGTGCAAATTTTTGTAAAGATATTAAAAAAAAATTAAAATCACAATTTTTTCAAATATTGTTTCATTGAATTACATATTTCCATTTTTTACGTTTTTAGCAGCCCAACAGGAATAATATTTCTATTTGGCTGATACTCAAACGATTTTGTCAATGTTTGCATAATTAACACAGTGAAACTGAAAGTACGTTCCGGTATGACAATTTGTTGAAACAAGAGAACTGAGTATTAATAAACAATAAATAAAAAGTTCAAAAACATTTTCATAATAACTACTCAGCCAAGCATTATCTTTTATTGAATGCAATTATTTTGTTGTTTTAATTTCAAAGCCTACCTTACTTATAAGAAACAGAACGATATATGTGTCTAACAAGTTGTTCATTACTATTAGTTATTGCTTAAATGTTTTTGCTCAATAAGAATTTACGTAATTAGCTAAAAGTACTTTATTATTAATCCTTTACTTCTATTGAGTTTCATAGATATTAAACTATTTTTATTTCAGATACTATTTATTATTCCTTGTTCTCTAATTTCAAAACCTACTTTATACCTTCGGTGCACGCATGTACTCTTATGAGTTATTAGTTTTAGACTAACGGTTTCCACTTTAAGCAGAAAAGAAAAAAGTGTTATAATTTTCAATAAAAGTAATGTTTATTAACTGGTTTAAATTAAAAATATTTGTAAAATTTTATTTATTACTTCTAGATACAGTTCCTTGCAACAACAACTGTCATTACGAAAATGTACTTTTCAGTTTTCACTGTGTTAATTATGCAAACATTGACAAAATTGTTTGAGTATCAACCAGATTTAGAAATATTACTGTAGGTGAGCTGCTAAAAATCGAAAGAAATGGAAATATGTAATTCAATTAAACAATATTTGGAGAAATTGTGATTTTTAAATTTTTTAAAGTATCTTTACAAAAATTTGCACACAGCCTCAAAATTGAATTCTAAACAAGTTATTCAAATAACTTTTTTCATCATGTCATCTAACCTCACTTTTTGGAGATTAACATCATATTTTTTAAATTTACCGCCATACTAGTGGTCACGTGACGTGTGTCAAAATAGATTTTGAGGTTCCCAGACATGCACAATCAATGCCCAAAAAAAGTTTTAGTATATTTTAATAATAAAAGAATTTCCCATATGTTGCAATATTTATGCCGGTCACTGTATATGTAATATTTTACGCACAAGCTTTTTTATGTATATCTTTTATTGTGATTTCCCGGCTATAAACTTTTTATGGCAAAAGAAAAATAAATAAATAACTTTCTTTAATAAAACAGTGCAATCATTAATAACATGTATAATTCATTAATAAGTTTATATCAGAAACAAATAAATAGCATGAGAACTCTTACTCACAGGGTGAGTATAGTTATTTGGGATATTCAAACAAGTATTATCAATTATCCAGTATAATTTAGATTCTTTAATTCAAAAAGGAACTTTTAAAATATCCCGCACTATCATAGGAGAAAAGAAAAGCACCAGCACGTCTACCAACTTATAAAAGCTCAGAATTTAAATCTCAAACGAAATAATAATAATTTAAACAATGTTTTGACCAGATACCTCGTTTATCGGTTCTTACAGACGCCAGAGTATCTCCGAATGTGATTTCCTTGTAGTGACAACCCAGATTCGCTCGTATATTCACCTCCTTCGTTACATTTAGGATGTATGATGAGACTCGGAACAGCAAACACATGCACACTCCCATGTAGAACAAGTACCCAGATATAGTAAACACCAAATTTGTGAATTTATCCCCTTCGATACTAGATATGCCCCCGCAATATGGTTTAATTGATTTATATTTGATGAGAAATGACACAACTTTTTCTAAGACTTTTTATCAACTATCAACACGTAACCAAGGATTTCCATACATTTTCTTTAAGGTGCATCCACACGCTCGGAGTTCGCCGAACTCCGAGCACTAGTTTGGCGAACTCCTAGTCGTGTGGACGGGCAGTTCGGAGTTCGGCGAACTGGTCGGCAAACTGTTTGCCTATTCCCGATCTGCAATGGAAAATGGCGCACGAATGTTCGGCTAGACGGAGTTCGTGCACCCGTCCACACATTCGGGAAGGTATTTAGAGTGAGAGGGAAAGCTGTTGACAGATGTCTAGTGAGGTCGTCTCTTACTAGTCATACTATTATTACTTACAGTTAATAACTGTTACATATGACAGCGGGTAATAGATACAAATTTATTTACTGAAACAACTATGTCGTATGCTGAAAATGACAGCTTGGCCAAAGATAATAAACAATTCAACGTGTTTTTTTTTTGACATTGATATGAGTGTAATTCTAGTATTCATTATTACATTAATTAAATTGATGCATTTCAAGTAAATTAAAGATCTTAAGTTTTATAAAAAATTAATCTTTAAAACTAATGTTGAGATAAAGTAATTTAATAATTGCAATGTTATCCTAAATATTAAAAAGCTTACCACTCTTCTCATAATTCATAAAATTTCTTGAATTTTACTACAGAGGGTCGAAATGCATATTGTTATGTGATGATCTGGTTTAAATGCGTATATGATTTTTTGTCTATAAAGAGGCAAATAAATTAAAAAATTAGATGATATTTATTAAAATATATAATCATTTAAAAGAAACCATCCTCCTTCCTCACGGCCCTCAATTTGAAGCGATAAAGAATCCATACATACCCAGCGGACCGTGTTGGTGCAAACATATTTGCCTCATAGTAAATATTACTACAGGTGTATGATACTCGTAGAAAATTGGAACAAATTTGAGCAAAAAATATTTCTTTGATTAACCTATAATTTTTAACGACGAACGTTTCAATGATAACAATCACGTTAGAAGGTCAATAAAACTACTTTTTTTGTTCGAGTTTGTTCGCCTTTGTATACGCAATTACCCATACATTCATCATCGTAAACTTGGAAAATAACAGAACTTAAATAATAGCATAAGTAATTGTAGTTGTCAATATTTTCATAACCTAAAGATGAATTACTGGTGTCCGTGATTCATATTGAGTTTCTGTCATGCTCAACCAAAATGACAGAACTTCAAATATTTATGATTTGCCGGGTTTCCCGCGAAACCAAAAAAGAGTTTCAGTTATGCAGTGACAGCAATGGTTCATAACCAGTCATAATTTCTGTACCAACATCAACCTAATTCATGCAATCACTCAATGCTACCACACTAAACTCTCATACCAAACATTCGGCGTTTTCCCGTATCTGCTCGGAGTTCGGCGAACCCCGAGCGTGTGGACGGTCGCGTCCACACGATTCGGTAGTTGCCGAACATTCGGAGTTCGGCGAACCCCGAGCGTGCGGATGCGCCTTTATACGAATCACATTGACTCACTACCCCATTCAATTAAAATAGATACCTAGGATACCAGGCTATCAAACAGTTGTCAGACAATAAATTATATTCAACTTCCATGACTGCTAGTGCGAATTAATCCAAATTACACTGGGGCTTACAAACAGGTGTGTACATAAAATAGTAATTGCATTTCAATATGGTTGGTAGCTTTCCTCTTATGAAACACAGCACTTTATATATTGTCAATTGAAATAAAAATTGAAAAATAAAAATTCAAATAAAAGTGCATTGTAATATTCGTTTGGCGCACGCCATCTACAAACGTCGCTTGGTATTTTTAGCAAAACCTCTTAATAAGTAGGTATATACATGGGAGTTACCTATCTCCTGAGGAAGTCTGATATATTTATTCATATTCATATTATTAAAAAAATATTTAGTAAACGTATGAAATGAAAATATAGTTACCATAAGAAATATTACCCCTGAACTCATGCACAATGATCTATTATAATAATAAAAACTGTAATTTATTCCACTAATGAAACTTATTATTAGTTAGTCAAAACTTGTAAATAATATTTTATCATAACTATGTTCTGTCAATGAAAATTCACTCAATAAGTGTAGATTATCCATAAGTGAAAATACTGTATTTGATCTTATAATTATTAGTGTATTTATATTTAATTTCACCAAAAAAATTTCTCAGTGTACCTATGCTATTTGCTAATGTTTGTCGATTCATAAACAATAGTATGCGGTTACAAAGCTAATGGCTAAATCGAAACCTTTCCTTTGTTACTACCCTTGTTTTGTAGTATAAGGTACTCGTTTGAATTGATACATACTCCCGCCATTAATATGAAGTAAAATTTAATAAGTAATTTAACAATGGAAAACTACTGGGTTGCCGTGCGTTTAGTCTGTCACGTTCCCCACTGTATAATCTCAAGCGTGAAAGTGTAAATGTATAGGTGTTTATCCAAAAATTTGCCGTTCCGTCTCCCTTTTCAGCGACACTTCATAAATTTCAGGGTTGGTAATTGTTTTGGTAAGATGCCGATGTCGGACCTCCCATATCCCGACGGGGGCAGTTGCCCTTGTTATAAACTGTTAGTGCCGGTGATTCAGCATTAGTTAGCGGGGTGGTAAATCACCGTTCGAAATCGATGTTCCGACCGATCGGCAAATATTTACTCAAAGGCAGGATTTGTTGCATTGTGCCTGTTTGCTTTCTTTTCTTTTTACAACAGGGATTAGATGTACTCCCGCGTGACAAGTAGATTTATGTAGCGGCGACCCGAACGGAGATAATATTCTTGAGAGATCTCTCTCGTCGGTGGTGTCGAAGGACCGTGCGATCTACCTGATCCCCACGGAGGGTGAGTGAGAAAAGGTAAACGTCGGATATTTTGTACCTATGTGTGTGCGTGGTGGGTCTCCGGATGAATGGCTAGCGCCACCGAAACCAGCCACTCTCAATGAATAGGCGCAGAGATGAATTGAGACGTCACGGAAATGCCATGCAACGAAATCAGTTGCGACAAAAGAATCGAGTAAACGCTTCTCCCCCAAGACGTCCTCCACCATTTTACGGAATTTCTGCGGGTTCCTATTACTTCTTTGCGAAACGCCGCCCCCTTTGCCGATTCTACTTTTCTCGTTTTGCCTTTTTGCGTCTTATAAACTTCGCCCCCTAACCCATACAAAACAAACCTGCGTGCCGTTAATCACCGGTGATAATAATACAGGATTCCAGTAAGTCCGGTGCTGTTATATAGATACTATAGACGATGTTTTTAAAAGCATCGCCTACTGCAAAACAAGGAGCGTGAGCGGAATTTCCGGAACGACGTTCGATCTCGCCAACCAGGTATTAATGTAGGTCAAATTACATTTCTATGCATTCAAGTACGAAATCGACTGGTAGCGTTTTGAACTGATGCTTAAGTGCACATTCATTCATAAAAGTGCATATGGTGGATCGACAACTAAAATGCCAACTTAAAATAAATATAGTTCAACCAAAAAAAATGACTCCTACTAAATAAACTTTCTTCGTCAGACAGTATTCCTCCTACTTCTACTTTATAAGCACGAGAAACTTTCGATAACTTCTTACATAACGTTTACTTTACAACTATGCAATAATAGTTGTAAATCTTACAAAGTTAGAAATGAGCGAATACATGTAGATTTATACCGTATGATAGATGAAAGTATAGTCAGCTAATGACAAAGAAACGCCGCACAATAATGAGCCGGTTGTAGCGTAGGTTATTTACTAATTAGTTCGTATTTACATACTTTCCTGAATTGGCTTTAAATCATTATTATTATCATTGCTCAATTATTTTAGTGATTATTGTATTTTATCTAATTTCTTCACATTTATTCCTAAACAAAAAGCGTCTTTCATGGACAAACCATAGCATTTACATTGAAAGAAAAGGACACGTTTATTGTGATGGTTAGAGTGGTCAAATGTGTCTGCTTACAAGCGTCGCACTCGCCCCGCGCTATGCAGAACATTTAGCCAAAGTATATCTTCAAGGCAGTAAAATCACCTTCCCCGATTCGTGTATCTACAGTTACTGCAGTCATAAGTATGTACACTTCTCACAGGAAAAATCGGGACACCAGCAATCGTCAATTTTAAAATTTCTTGGGAAGAAAATAGAACGACATTGCATTACACAGACCATAGCTGCAATATGTTTCTTGAATATACAATAAACGCAGGGTTAATAAAAAAATAATTTCTTTGCGAACTTAATTGCTTCAAGAATTTTATAAATAACCTTAAAATTATTTTTGGCAATTTTTTAGTACATAAAAACTTGATAGTAATGCAATATTTAAGAATATTAACCAACAATAATACTTAATACATCAATAATTGGGTAATCAATAAATTTATGAAAATCACACTTTCCCGAAACTAAGGAGACTGATTGATTGTCTATTGCTAAAGTTATACTTGCGCGCATAAATCGAATAAGAGGCTAATATCAAAGCAGCACTAACAAGTAATATAATTTTAAAATCCCATCACCATATGTTTTCTCAAAAGAGAATTATCTCTACATAACATCAAATAAGTTAAATACGTATACTATATTTCTAAATGAAGCCGTCTATTCAAGAGGCCTTTTTGTTGTTACTTTTTTTTTTTTTCATGAATATTCCGTATTTGATAACTCTAAAGGAAACGCCGCGGCCGAAACTCCAATGTGTTTATTCAATGTATAAGTCTTCTTTTCTCTATACATTTATATTTCTGTTTAAAGCTGCATTTACACCCAAGAAATTTTAAAATTCTCGATTGCTGGTGTCCCGATTTTTCCTACGAGAAGTGTACACACATATTGTCTCACAGATAGAGAACAGACAGCTCCCCGTAGGCGTTTTTTGTGATTTGAGACTGTGCTGTACACAGTCTTCTAGCACAAAAACTTGATTGGATGGGCATCAGGGGTGCCGCGTTGAATTGGTTTATTTCATACCTCTCTGAAAGGATGCAATTAGTACGCATCTCTGTAGCTAAAGCGAATAAAAAATGTATGTTCTGTTCCGGCCTGTTACTGGTAACAGTAGGTGTGCCACAAGGAGTTGTCCTGTCGCCGATGCTGTTCTCGATGTTTATTAATGACATAGCCACTTTTTTAAAAGATTATAAAATGGTGATATATGCAGATGATACCATTGTATTGGTAAACGATGACGTTAATAATATACAAGCAAAAACTGTCTGTGCGTTAAACATGTTAGACACCTGGTTCAGTTCCAACAAGCTGTGTCTAAACGCGACTAAAACAAAATATGTAGCATTTAATCCAACGACTTATGTTGTGCTCCAATTGGCCCCCCTATATGCAAAGAAAACCATTGGTTCAGTTAATTCCAGTAAAACTTTAGGCATACATTTTTCATCGGACCTAAAATCGCATGTTCACATTAATGATTTGAATTCCAGAATTACGTCATCAATATATCAACTTCGTCATTTAAAACAGATGATACGTTTAAATGTATTAAGAATAGTTTATCTAGCTGATATTGGGTCGCGTTTAAGATACGGTTTGTTGGTATGGGGCTCTAGTACCGCCATAACCAAAATTTTAATCTCTCAAAAAAGTGCAATTCGAACCATGATGGGAGTTTTTCAGAGAACGTCATGCAGTCCTCTTTTCATAGATCTTTAACTACTTACGGTGGTATCTCTGTATATACTAGAAATATCTTTGTACATCCATAAAAATAAACAAAAGTTCTTGCGGGAAAATAATGCTGTGCATGCTTATGGCATGCGTAAATATACATTTACCCATTCATAGACTAAATCTAACTTCTAATAGTACAATTTACATGGGGATTAAAATTTATAATAAACTTCCTTGCGCAATGCGCAATTTAACTCTTTATACATTTAAGATTGAATTAAAAAAATATTTGATAAGTACACCATACTATAGCCTGGAAGAGTACTTTAATAATACATTAGTTTATTAGTAATAGTCATTTAGTTAGTTTTAAGTTATAATTATTTTCTCATTTTTGACATTTTTCCATAAGTTTTGTAAACTTCTTTCTGGAAAATAAAGGATTATTATTATTAGTATCTAGTATGGTATAAGTACCTATGTTGGTCGCTCACACGCACCTATAGAGTGATGACGCGCAAATGACACGAGCTAACCGTAAAACAAATGAATATACTAGCAGTATCCGTAAAGAAGAATAAAATTTAAGAAAAACTCTAAACATTTAGATAGTTAACTCAATATCAGAGTTTATTTCCAAATTTAAATGTGTGAATTACTTTCACACGTGTTGTTATTCTACAAAAAAAAAAACTTTTTTATCATAGATAGTCAGACAATTTTTGAAATATTTTGGTTATGTGTTGTGCGGAAGGTGTACATCTTTTGCAATTAAAGAAAGAACAGTTATTTAATCAAAGATAATCAAAAATTTTAAAATTTTGATTTTTGCATCCTATCACTGCAAAAGCAGACATTTTATATAATTTTGCGACCTATAAACAAAATTTGTACAAATATGTATAACAACCACTTAACTTCTAACCTCAAAACGTAGTATTTGTACGTAAATACAAAATAAAATAAAACTTGATTCAGGAACTACATTTAAAATAAAAATCGTCAACAAAACAGTAAAACCAAAGTAATGAAAAATAAACGTTTATAATATTACACACTTAATCAAACATACATTTTAACGCTTCGAAAAGTATAAAATTGCTGTCTAATGACGCGCGATGGTGATGCGCAGGAATGTCTTATTTTCGTACCTCTTGAGACCATATTTAATATATCTAGTATCGTATCAGTCTTAGCATGTTTTATCATCGCATCGAATCCTATACGCTTTCTGCTACTTAAATAAGTTAAAGGACATATATATAATATTTATAGTTAAATAAATAAATAATTAATTTTGCTCTTTCCCGACACTGTATACTTTTGTTATACGTTAATGTCACATGCTGCCAGTACTGACCTGGCGCGCAGACGGAAGTTTACCACTCTAGTGATGGTTCACTTTCCTAGCGGAACATTGATTATTGATGGGACCTGAGTATATTCGACATGGATATCCATTTAACAATTTGTTACCAAGCATCCAGACGTAGAAATAGTTCTAATTATATTCCAGTAGCATACAGTGGGCCAAAAGGATCCGGTTGTTAATGGAAAAAGGGAAGATTAATATAGAAACTAAAATAACTAAATGAACTTTGTTTATTAAAATAAACTACTATTTGTAAGTACTTTTACTTATACAGATCAAACAGTCGACCTATAGTCAGGGCATCGCAGGTCGGAAGTATTCGGGAAGAAAGATAGCATGAGTTACTCTATTTCACCAACAAAATGCAACTGCATGCTGTCGAGTGACGTGGTATATCACGTGGTATCTCAATGTATCCCTACTTCTCATTTGTCGAATGGTTCGGACATACGATACCCTGACCATAGGTCGACTGTTTGATCTGTATATATAACAATAACCAGTATTTGATAGTATTGCAGAAAATACAATACTATCGAAACGTTTTGCCGTACAACGTTTGTTTCATTTGAAAATCAGATACATTGTCCAGCAAATAATTTAGAGAAATATAAAAATTAATATACGAGGTAACACTGCGTAGGCTTTCACGGCCGGTGTAACTATAACTAACAGCTTCTTGCGGGTTTCGCCTGAACTGAGACAGTTCAGTTATCCTGAAGAAGCTGTCAGTATGAACAGCGAAACGTCGAGCGAAAGTTTTGACACACGGCGAAACCCGCAAGAAGCTGTTAGTTATAATATACGAGGTATAAGATAAAGAGTGGAGGATACCGCGTATGTTTATTAATACAAGCAGATATCTATGAATCCATAAATAATTTAAATTAAATCCCTTCACAAGCACCAACTGCAGATTTTCCTTGATATGGTCAAGTGCGTTTGGGAAGTCAATAAAAATACATGCGACATGCTTGCAATAATTAAACCTCAAATTAATATAATTTGAGAAACTTCGGAGTAGGTGAGTGGCACATTTATGTTTAATATGTACAAGTGAATTGTTTCTAAGGGAATATATTAAATTTTAGATGTAAGTAAATAATAAATAAATCCATTCAGGTTTATTGTTATTGAATGTATCGAATATTTTATTTATTATTTACTTATTTCTAAAGAATTATTCATTCCAAATAGAAAACACGAATATATTTCCCAGTAAATTAAAACTAATTAAGTTTGTAGCCGTATATAAGAAAGGTGACATATTGTCAGTATC
The DNA here is from genome assembly GCA_004143645.1 of Protaetia brevitarsis. NCBI lineage: Eukaryota > Metazoa > Arthropoda > Insecta > Coleoptera > Scarabaeidae > Protaetia > Protaetia brevitarsis. The sequence continues at coordinate 28,464 of RXPK01003007.1, read as the reverse complement.
GAATTACAGACTTATATCTACACTTCCCTGTTCTTTCTAAAATCTTTGAAAAAATAATGTCTTCCAAATTGATATCTTTTCTAACTGTTAGAAATTTTATTTCCTGGTGTCAGTTTGGGTTCTTAAATAGCAAATCTACCTCAGACGCGCTTTCTTCTACTATGGATATTATTTATGCCTGTTTCTATAGGTTTCGATACGGTTGATCACGAACTACTGTTATCTCAACTATCTAGATACGGAATTAGAGGGCCTGCTTTGAGTTGGTTTTCTTCTTATTTGAGCGGTAACTTTCAGCACGTTTCATGTCGCGGATACCTCTAGGGATGCCTTTTCTACGATCATGGACCTTATAATGGGTGTACCACAAGGTGCTGTCCTTGGACCCCTTCTTTTTGTGTTATATGTAAACGATCTTGACTGTTCTCTTTCCATTGGCAACCTTTGCCAATATGCGAATGACACTACTGTTATCATCTCGGGTGTTAATGATGGCGAACTCTCACGGTTTGGTAGTGAATGTGCATTAGCGATATCTGGATAATGTAGTGATAATATCCTTGTATTAAATAAATCTAAAACTTCAATGATAGCCTTTTAGTTCAGCTAGATGCCACGTGGACAGATTACCAATGGCGCGACTAGGGACTGCGTCTGTGCCTGTGGTGTCGGAAACTCATTTTCTTGGCTGTCGAATTCATAATCATTTATCTTGGGATAGTCATGCGTCCTAATTATACTCCAAACTATGTTCACTTTCATATGCCATATACAGATTGCGAGGTATTGTAGCATTATGTAAACTATTAATCTTCTACCACGCGAATATTTCTTCTAGACTGTGGTATGGCATTTTGTTTTGGGGTGCAGGACCTAGTCTCTCACGTTGCTTTATTCTGCAAAAACGAATTGTCAGAACAACGTTTTTGTTGGACGCCATGGAGTCATGCCGTTCTATATTTATTACATATGGTATTCTGTCGTTGCCATGCCTTTTTGCTTATGAATGTGCGGTGTTTACTCTTAAAAGCAAAAGCCTGTTTTCTTTTAATAATAATTTTAACACTGCATATGGTACCAGGTATAACGATGGCTGCGCCGTACCAACTCATAGAACTGCACTCTTTGAAGGAAGTCCTAGATTTATGTATAAGATTTATATAATAAATCACCGAAAAATGTTACAAATATGCTCATGGGTTTAAAAATTACTTAAAAAATATTTGAAGAACAAGTGTTATTATAGCGTGTTGGAGTTTCTGGAATTTATAAATATTTGTTTTATGTATAAACTTAGTGTGTCCTTAGTCAGTATTTTATATATTTTATTGCATATCTTGTCTTGACGAAGCCCACATCTCTGTAGATCCAGTCGCTAATAAAAATATATATGTATATTTAATATACAGGTCCTATGATGATTTGCACATGAAATATCTCAGCAACGAGTTGCATCATAAAAGTTTAATTTGGTGATAATTATAGAAAACGCTATATAATATAATATGTATAGATTATTTCTCAAAGTTTTGTTTTTTTAACATAAATTAAAAAAAATAAATTCGACCTCTTTGTTTTTGTACTTTTGGATTTCCCCGGATAAACTGATTCAATTGAACTGTCATACATACTATGTATTACGATTCCCTTGTCTGCTTATTGGCAAATGAAGTTAATATTTTTGGCCAATTTTTGACGCATAAAGAAGGACTATGTTCTGGGTTAAAATGGGGTGACGAATGTAGTTTTCACAAAGACTATTAACTGGCAGAATTGGTATTACCGGTGTTCCTAGAATCCAAAATGGATGATTGAAAATAGATTTCAAATAATTTGGTGAGAGAAGGTATGTAAAACAAATCCTATTTTGTAAACTATGTTAGGCAGTGGCGGCTCGTGACAATATTGAGTGGTAGGGCCAATCTCCGGCCAAGTTCCCTCTTCCCCTACCCTGTTTTTATTAATTTTATAAAATTTTGAATCAGTTCAGTTCAGCTGGTAGTAACTTATTACCTCGTTTATTGCTAACTAAAATAATACCGATACAAAAAATTAATGTAGACAAATTTAGAAGCAATTTTAAAATGAAAAGTACATTAAGTTCATATCGGAAATACTTATCTACCTAAATATAAATACTGACGTATTTCCTTCGGAATTGCATATGTTTAGCCTTTAAACGGCATGTATAAGGGTCACTTGTTTACATGCCCTCAGGTGCTCTTGTGATTTTATATCGACGAAAACATAACACCACACAGAGCACATGAGTTATTTAAGCGAAAATCGTCAAGTAAAATATAATAGATACTCTAAGCATAAACGTATTTCGTGCAAAGAATGGGAAGCACAATTTTTATTTTCTTTGTTTGTTTATCTAAGCAGATGGCTTGTTTTTTTTACTGAAAACACTATTGTGTATATTATGTATTTTCAGGAATAAATCACTTATTATATTTATTTCATTTTCATAATTTTTACCTTAAGAAAAATATGAATGGTAGCTCATTTTGATTTGAAATACTACAGTTATTAATTTGCGATGACATCCTAGAATAATACTACAGTTAATTACTATAATTAATAAATATTAAATATCATTAAACCCAATTTTTATTGCGGAGACGTGTCTAAACCGAAATCTGTACGTGATGACCCTCTACATATGTTTCTACTTTCAATAGCCGATCTTAGACGGCCGTCTGACTCACACGCTTGCCTACCGTAATAGTGGGAGAGCCTTCCCCCCCACAGAGCTGAACACTGACGTATACTGATGACGTGTGACGCGATCAACCAGCGGGCAGCGGGCCAAGATATTGTTGGCCCCACTTCAATGTAATTTTTGCACATACTGCGACCACTCCCTCTTCCGCTAGCTCCGTGCGGAGACCTACAAACTCTGAAATCGGGTGCCAATCTGGACGTAATAATCAACTCAACTATAAAGTGCGTTTTGTTGCATCAAATTATGGGAATCGCAACGTTCGTTCTGTACATAAATGTGTGTAAATCTACGTGTATTTATCAGTATTTTTATAGAAAATAAAAGCTTTTAATGATTAATTTATGTTTTGCAATGGTGGGGCCTTGGCCCCGTGACCCTTTAAGAGGAGCCGTTCCTGGGGGTTAGGCATCTTATATGTATATTAGCTTTGTCTTTATAGCAAGTGCAAACAAAAAAGGGTGAGTATATGAATCTTATCTTTCGTACATTAAGTATAAATCTTCAAATAACTGTTTTGCTTTGACTAATGCCCGATTATGAAAATTTACTGCGCAGCAAACGTAGATTAGATGATTTAATTTTGCTGTGGATATAGATAAAATAGATAATATTCCTTTTGTGTAGTTTTGAAGACATAAATTTAATGATATCGCAAGTTTCAACAAATCACTAAATTTGTCTGGAGTCTTAGATAAGCACCAGATAGAGTGAGAATATATCCTTGAAAGACCATACCGAAGTCAATAAAATTTAAAAATAATGTACCTGGCCTTCTTGCGGAGGAACTGAGCACGCATAGATATTTGTGTTAGTTATTATAGTGCGACAAAAAATGACAAGATCTCATTTCAGCCGTATTCGAATAAAGAGAGGAAGAACATTTAGGTTGTTTATGGTGGTTGTTGTTGTTTGTTGCGTCGGACACGGAGTGAAGTGTAGGGAAGACGGACAAGAATGTGCGAACGTCGATTGAGCCATCAAACTGTAAAACGGAGGGGGGTTCCCTAAGATAACGAGGTGAAGAGTCAAATGCCGGCGGTACAAAGCTGATAGACCACCCGATGGAAGGTTGACAAGGGACCCCTGGATAATGAAGTGGCAGTCGCTATTTCCCATCGCACTGCACTCAGGTTTCCTTTACTGCAGGTAGTTCTTATATCGCCATTGAGGACCTGAAACGAATACCCTGCTGCTGAACTGCGACAAGCCGGCGTCGCTGTATCACTCTTCACCATCGGAGGTGTGAGTCGTGGAATGCGAGAGATGTGTTAATATTTCACTCACCGCTGTGTGTTACACTGGGCACAAAGCGGCGAATTTCACAACACACAAAACACACTCACAAATCAAGGGCGACAGGATGAAATGCGCGCTCAACGTAGACGGAGAGTTTGCGACCGAGAGCTCCCCGGATACATACGTGGAAATCGGTGGAGTCCGCTGGATAGAGATAGCGGGATCGGATCCCGGCTACGGCCACCCTGCATAATGATTAACCAATGTCACATACTTATTGTTAACGAGAGAGAGAGTGAATGATAGAATTGGACGCCCGATAGCCAGGCCACCCACACAGCATCGCTGCTGTCACTCTTTTGCATATTTAAGTGGCGAGCATTCGGCTGAAATTATCTCGTACAGCTTTCTATTCTATCTTACATCACTTAATAGTAATTAGGCAGAACCGTTACTTCAGTATTATACAAGTTCCACGGGCACATACCTGAAACGTATGTGTCAATTTTTATCATAATAATCTCAAACTTATAAAAGGAATGGCAATCGATTTTAAATCAGGTACAAAAATAATGAATTATAAACACGTATTTTTTTTTCAAAACATTGTTATTATTATTCTAAGATAAGAGTTTTTTATTTGTTATTCAACCGTAATTTAATATAACGACATAGTATTCCAATTATAATATTATATAATAATTATTAATAATAATGTTATTCTAATATTAAAATGAAAGATTATTATACGCCGAGAAAAATTGGGGTAAATTTGCACAGCTTTACATTAGTGATCGTGTAAAATAATGTAATATAACCATATTATAAGTGTAAACTATAATTTGCAGCTGCTGTAGGGGTGAAATTACAATTATTTTACACAATAGTAAATATTTTTATTGAATACGGTTAGTATGTAATAACACATTAAACTGTAATTTTGCTAGTATTATAACTTGACAAAGCAAAATATATTTTCTAACTTTAAGTAATTTATAATATACATTTAGACAGTAGTTTTAAGTGTAAAATTGTAAAATAACACATGCTTTTTAAAACTAGCTAAGAGAAATCATGTAACTTTGGTAAATTCGTATTACTAATGTTAAATTAAAATAAACACCACGTATACATACGCTCGTTTTCTTAAAGAATATTTTTGTTATATTTTTTTATATTTTTATTAGGAATTAGTGTACTAGCTTTAGCGGTGATGTGATTTTCATAACCCCGACTTACCCACCAGGCTCATTGTATGTATTTACGTATGTATGCCACGGCGATAGAATAGTTATCCCTTTTTTACTTCACTTCTTCGAGTTGATGAACGAAAGAAACTAGGTATTTCATAGCTGCGTATGAATTTATTTCAACATATTTCTTAGGTGGTAACGTTGTACTGAGGTCCATTTCCAGTTATTGTTTTTAATGGAATCATCGGTATGCAATACTGTAAAAGGTATGTATACAGGCTTGTGGTTTTGAACTATTTATTAATAAGGTTTACATGTAATATTTGCCACACACTATTACTATACAGAAGTTTAGAGAAGAAATTTTTGTTGTGTTTGATATAAAAGGTTTATTATCGAATTATAATAATCGCTCGAAGATAAAGATAATGGTTCGAGTCATTCCTGTTAATTATGATGATATGTATGTTGTGAAACTAATTTGGTTAATTAATGCTATAACTACCTATTCTTTTAAATCAGCACCATTCAGAATGTTTGAAATATATAACGCCAATAACCTACAATTGATTCTTAATTTTTTTATTTAAAATGGTGTAAAATAACTGTATAGGTATGTTATACGTGGATTTACTTATTTTTATTTTAAATTTTAAAATTAGCTCTTAGCAATAGTATTCATTGCTAATACAATAACCTGAAAAATTTACAATATTGCACATAATGGACCATACATTATATCTAATTGAATATATTATCCCATAGGCTGCAAGTTTTTTTCTTTCAAATTAATTTCAGATTATTAAAACCACCTATTTTTTTGAATATTTATTATGCTTGAACAGAATGATTAGACTTTTCAAAATATTGAAACTAATAGAACATGCAATTCAGTGAACTCCATCATTTTTGGCAACATGAATATTATGCCCAATACTCAGCTCTATAGATATTTCAGGACCCCTTATAGTTACAAGGAAAATGACATTCATGTTCTTTGTAGAAAATGTTTGGATACTTTGCTATAAACTTCGTACTTTCTGAGATATTTGAAAAAAAAAAGAAAAAGATCCAGCTTTCAATACCTTTTTCATTTTTCCAAACATGATGCTCAAACCATTTCGACTTTCTTTTAGATTCTGCGGGTAATAATAAGATAAAAGCTTAATTTCATTGGATTATATATAATTTTCAAGATTTCTCAAACTTAGTATTTGATAGTTACAGTATAATATCTATACTAAAACTGTTCCAGTAGCGTCTAATATTTAATTTGTAGGATGTATAATTCGAACAAAGAAATTCACGATATTTAAACCGAACAGTCTAATTTTTGCGGTAAGCCTGACACAATTCATGCACGTCATTAGACACAAACCGCACGGATGCAGATAATTTAACCACCGGTAATAGCATTAAATGTACTATTAAATTACTATCTGCCCGATGTAAGTCCAATGGTTCGTGTGTTTAAATGATGGTGTGTCAATTTTCTAGAAGCTTTCTTGGTGTAAGTATAAGAGAGTGATTTTTTGGCATCAGAATGACAATATTTAAAGCAAGTTATGGTAACAAAGTGAACTTTACTTTTATCTTTGATTATTTTTTTGCGAAGAAATCTCTCTCTTAGGGCCAATTGTACAAATCTCCGTTGAACCTGAGATCAGTTGAACGTAAATCTTTCCGAAAAGCATGCATCTCAGCTTCAGTTGGCGGCGTTTGAATGAATTTATGATTGAGGTTAGCTATAGCTCTAGTTACTTTGTTCACGGTTACACACACAGTAACAATGCCACCAAAGTCCCCTACTACCTGTAAAAAGCATCCTGTAGCTACGAATCGTAAGCAACACCATTTCCGGGGATGAAAGAGCATGATTTCCGAAAAACATATGTACCTACATAAAATAGTGATTCATATGTCATGCCCAAGCAAATACATTCTATCATTTCTATCTTATTTAAAATTGTATCAGCTATTTCATCTATTACATATTCAACTATCTTTTGACAATCTAAATCTTGCTTTGAACTCGCCTTCACTCCACTTTTAGAAGTCATTAATCGTCATTATTAATAGTTTAATAACGTAAATAATTGGATGGTTTGTCTGTATGTAGGGAGGGTGACTTTACACTGCGACCTAAGAGATCCATTGTGTACCCTGTTGTTTTACAGCTGGCTTTTCGATCGCATTCCTTCCAGAAGGTATAGGATGTGAGAAGGCGCCAGGTTAGGTAAATCTCTCTCTTCGACATGCTCCCAGTTGCAACGCCCGTGAGTTGCACAGTGCTATGCAATTTGGGAGGAGATGGATGGTGTTTCATCCTGTTCCCCACAAAATCTACATACAGATTCCATTGTGAATCCAAGCGTCCTCAAATGTCTTTTCAGTTTACATTGGCTTGAAAATATTCCTCTTATTATACAAACATTGGTCTCATTCTGTAAACTTCTTCTGGTTATTGGTTCCCAGAAGAATTTTACTTTGCCTTATTCCTTGGAAATTCTCCCAATAATTAGATTTTCTCTGCTCCATTTCTCTTTCCAGTTTCTTCAATATTATACTGCTAATTATCCCGCAGAAGGATTCAGGTCCTACAAAAGGTATTCCAGCTCCTTTTTTGCAAGATTATCCGTTATTTCGTTTCTTTTCTATCTTCTGTGATCCGGAACCAACAGGAAGGTTACTTTATTCCTTTTGCCTAGTTCACTTAATCTCCCTAGGCATTCCCAGACCATCACAGAACTGATTTCATGTGAGCCGAGGGCCCCAAAGGCTGCTTGACTTTAGACATAATGATAATCTCCTACTTTCCGCCTGGAAGATACTTGGGTACTTCCCCGAGCTTTCGAAATATTTGGTTCTAGGCCCATATATTTCTATCCCAGTTCCCACTGCTATTTTGGAGCCAGTAATGTACCAAATGATGGCATTTCTATTCAATTTCAAGATGGTGTTATGATCCCACTCACTCATGTTACTAAGTTTGTGGTGAATTCTTTCACAAAGCTGTGCATTTTTTGACATGTCATCCTGGGCATGTCTAATTGGATAGTACAAATATATTCCTTTTTTGTCGAAAAAAATCGTACTAAGGGTATTAAGTATATCTTGCTTGATCTTAATTCAGTTTCAAAGAAATACATTGTAAATATTTATTTAAAATCTTGTGTGCCCATAAGATATACTTTTCTCGCAAATAGAATATTTTTATGAAAATGTTATGAGCCTCCTTAGTAAAATATATTCTCGCCTTTAATATATTTTCTCAGGATAGTATATTTCTCGCATTCTTCCATTTGCATACTGTGAGCATTTCTATTATCGATAACCGATTTGGACTTTTTCGTATTCAGTCATCAAAGTATTAGGTTCCTGATCTATTGAGTTTGTTAGCTATTTATAACTTCGGGAATATGAGGTACGTTTACCAAAGTCATAATGTGTCAAAATTATTTGAATATTCAATTGAAAGATTGTATCACATTCCTGAGGATACATTTTAACCTCATAACAATGCTTTTTTCTTTTAAATCTGTTATTAAGATGAAATGATGAGAAATGAAATGCGTTTTTTGACATATAGTTAAAAAGAAAACAGTTTCTCAGTATTTATTAATAATAAATAATACAATATTTGTGTTTATTTTTCCAACCATAAAAATATTCCTTGCGGAAGATATAGGTGACAACAATATTCGGAACCGCCGCATTTACATATTATCTAGTTAGTTGATTTATCATTGTTAAAAGAGAAGAGTATATCAACTTCCAAGTAAGTGAATTATGCTTATCAATAACTTCCTGCCCTAGTAATTTTCTTTGAATTAACACAAAGCTGTATGTCATTATAATTTTACAAAGCCATGTATGTCACCATGTAAACGTCATCGACGATTGATTATATTCTGCTTTCATTTACTGCTGATGTTATTGTTTTGGAAAACTTTTCTGTCAAATACTTCTGGTGCTTATAGTAAAAAGTTTATACTAAAAAGTATTTTTATCAAACCAGCAACAATCGATATATAACTTTAGCAAAATATAAAAGGATTCATATTTGCAATAACTATTGTCCAAGAATTGCTCGTCTAAAATCATGTGCAGAAGTATGGTGTTTGTATTCTAGTGTATTTTATGTTTTTTCCTGGAAATACTGCCTATATTCCTACTTACTTGCAGTACTTGTACTTTGATACCTGATAGAAAACATTACCTGGAAACGTTATTGATCAACATAATAACGCAAATACATTGACTTATATTAATCATCTGAATGAGTGTCAATGTTTCAGCTGTTTACACATAATAACAACCTGCACTTGTACGTATCACAATACATTTAAAGCAACTTCCAAGATTGTACAATTGTAGATTGCATTAGATGTATCTCCGCATCTATTTTATTTACTTTACGACACATGGACAAATATGTGGAACAAGAAGTATATTATCATACTAATTTGTAAAGCCAGTTGCATTTTAGATACGAATAATATTAGCTTCGCAATAAAACCGCGGGAATGGTCAAAAATAAACAAACAATGGCAGGAATTTTTTGTTGAGTTTGTTAGCAATTTATAACGCATCATCCATTAGTAATTTCCGAATCACGTAACGTATCGGTAAAGGAGCGTATCAGGGATAAATGTGTGCACATGTTGATATAAATTAGCATGCGTATACTTTGATAAATATAAAAATAATCAGCAGACTTTTTTTCAATAAATATGGTAATAGGCAGATTTATTTATTTGTCGCATGAATTTTTTTCAGCATCCTTACTGCGCGCGTATCCTACAGTTTACATAATCTTATTGACACGGACAGTACACATGTTCTAGTTCCTGGTTCTGTGTGTATAAGCATGTAAGAATTACTAGGTTGATTGTATTAACATATGTTTAGTTACGGAGTGGATCAAATATAAGTACCTGCTAAAAGAAGGTAAAATGAAGCTGAAAATTGCGACTGAACAAATTATTTGACACATTTGCACCTACAGATTATTAGGACTCACATCCCGAACAGAATTTATATTTAGATTCCTCTCAACATTTTTTTGCGTTTATATTATATAAAAAAATTGATAACGTAAAAATTTTGATAACAAAACCACATCCCGAGAGTCTTGTAAAGCTATTTTTAACTTCCCGAAATCGATAGAAATGTTTTATTTTAAAGGGAATGATACTATTTTTGTTACCTTAATTAATCTGAACATAATTTAAAGACAACTTGTATTGATTTATCTCGTATCGAATGCCAAAATCAATAGTCCCACATTGCATTGGAAAAACAGATGAGTCTTCTGAGCTTAAGGCTTTGAAACTTGCCGACCAAAGAATAAAATTTATTAGACATTTTGGAAGAATTTAACGTATATGCTTTCACTTATAAGCTCCCTGACAAAATTCAATCACTGTTTTTGATAGTTTTTGAAACGTAAAACTTTATCTCTTTAATTCTTGTCCGTGAATTAGCGGTTACTTTTTTTAAGAATTAGGGTTTATTTAAAACGATTTTTTAACGTTTTAACAATTATATTATCTTCTTCAGAACAATAATTTGCCTCTTACAATACACATATTTCGTTTAAATAGGTATTTTAATTAAATCAATTATAATTCTAATTTATCGCGTCAAAAATAACATTCTGAAAATCTAGTTTTCTATTTTATACTTAAAGTTTAAATAATTTTACTTGTATATTTTCTATTATACTAAAGAGAAAAGAATAGATTTATACACAAAAAACTGATATATTTAAACCAACCGAATATTTTGTAAGCACATTTTCTTTGAAACAAGTATGTCCTTTGTTGTTTCAAATATACGCAAAAAATGTATGCTATTGATTGAAACAAAATATTTGGTTGGAAAGTTTAATATATTCAAACAAATTATTTCGTTCAGTGTGGTCTTAACACAATAATATAGTTCAACTTTGTAAAAATATTGGGTTGGTTCAATTTCTTTCATATTGTTGAGACAACATCGGTACTTTGTTAACTCAAACAAATTCGCAAAATTGTAAGCTTTTTACAATAAAAAATTAACAAATTAATGTATTTCTGCTAATAACTGTAATAATTAAGAGGAATTTTTCCCAAGAAAAGTTTTGCTCACGCAGGATTCGACCCTACATACTCTCGTTTCCCGGACGAACGTTTTACCAATTAAATTAGAGAGGAGCATTTAAATTCGAGCGATAAATCGAAGATATTTAGGAAGGACGTCGGTCTGCCAAGATCTTGGGCATACCTCAAAATTTGCTGTTTCTGAAGCAAAAACGTTAATGTTAAGACGAGCATCGGCCTATCGACATAGCAGTAATAATTATATCCACCAATTACCAACATGCTTCGAGATTTAAGTATTGTCGTTAATGAAATCAACAAACAAACCCTCAAACTAATAAAATCTCGTTCATATTAGAGATATTGCGAAAGTTAAGAAAATAATTGGTATAAAAAGCGATGATATTATTTTGTAACTTCTAGTTTATTAATTTAACAAACCCATTAATTTCACTCAAACAATAAGTACTCTTCAATTAACAAAGTGAATATTATTAAGAAATAAGGATTACCCTAACCACAATTGTAGTTAATTTAATGTAATTATTATATTTGAATTACTTTTTTTTCAAACCTAGCCCACACTTTTGTAAACTGGTTCTCTGATATAAATATTATTATTATGGCGAAGTTTTCTACCCATATAGTTACGTTCAATAGGTATATGTGATACAGACATTGTTGTAAAGATGGCGTCTCTCCTATATCACTGAAACATGGTCATAAAAGGTGATTTGGTGCATTTATTGGAAAACATTGTATACCGGCAAAGAAGAAATTGCAAGAGTTCCATACAGAATGAACACGATTGCATTTCCGACAAGCAATATGCAATTTATGCTGGCTTTGTAGGTAGGTTATGTCAGTATTGTAGTAACACTTTATTAAATAGTAAAGTTTTGTGGTAAGATTTGATATTAAATTTGATTAAGGAATAAAAGAGCTGCCGTAACAGATAAGGTAAGTAATTCTGACAAAATTATTGTTTGAAATAAAAAGGAACGCAGTAACCTCAATTAAATATTGGTAAAGTGAAGCACAATATATATTTTACTTAAAACAAAAATATTGTTACTATAAAAAAATATATGTTTCAAATAAGCAAATAAGTCTAATTGTTTCAACAAAATCTTTTATTCTTCTGTATTTGGGCAAAATATTTTATTTGTTTAATTCTATTAAACATATTGTTAAAACGAACAGGTTTTATTAACAAAACTATTTGCTTCCCCCAACAATATATTTGTTTGCCCATATTTAAACAAATATTTTAGTCAATACAACTAAAATTTGGTTGAGTCAACCAAATGACTTTTTCAGTGTAGACTTTGTTTGTATGAATATGAACTTGCAAATGTAAAGCTATCTACTCGCACCTTAAAAAAACAGTAAATTAGATTAAATTAGGATTGGGGTGTATCTGTTTCACCGCGACCTTTTCAGATCTATTGTGATCGTCTATTTCCTAGAAGACGCTCTCTAATTTTGCCCTCTTAATTAGGTTCACCATCTTTTAGAGCCGCAAATGAACTGCCGCTTCTACCTCCTCTTGACAGAATATGCAGGTTGCGTCATCTACCAGGCCCATGTTGTACATATGCCTATTTAATCTACAGTGACCAATCAACAGACTTACTATCATTTTGACAGTCTTCCTATCTTTAATCAATAGATCCCTAGTAAATTCAGGCTTTTATTCCTTTAGGAACTCTTTTGCCTATCTTTGTCCCGGAGATTTCTACCACAACTCCCTGGACTGATTTTGTATCCATTCATTGATGGATTTTTTAATTTGCGCTTTGGTAGTGCCGAAAGAAGAGTCAGCTCTGCCGAAATGACCTTGACGAAAATTGCTTGGCCCGCTCGTCGGCTGCCTCTTTTCCTCTCACGCCCAGGCCAAAATTAATTCTATTTAAGGAAGTACTCTTTAGTTCCCGTAAATAATAAATTTAGTAAAAGTTGTGGTTCGAGAAACCTTATTTTTCACTTTAATCTTACTCGAACATTGTTTAACTGTTCATCAAATTCCACATCTTGTAATGTTAACAAAGTGCACTGAACTCCTAAAAGACATCTTCATTCAGAAAATAAATAAGTATTGCCTAATTATAAAAATATAACTAATTATACTTCGCTTTCCTGTATATTACAATGACGATAAAATGTTATTATTAAACATATCATCGTATAAGAGTCATATAGCAAATAGTTGCTGCAATCTACAATCGGTTTTTGCACCGCTTATTTCCTAATAATATTTATTTTATGATTTGGGCTTTAAATATTGACTTAAAGCCTCGAGAAAAAAAAACCGTTGTGCTCATTAGTTATGACAAGCGGTGTAATTATTTCATATCAAAGACAGGTAAATCGTTTATTTTGTTTTCTTTTGTAATGTGAGAGAATGTATTGTAATATTTGTTACTAGAAAAGAAAAAAATGTCTGTTATAAAAACTCCTTATTCTTATTTATTTATCTTAAGTTTAGTTCTTAGAAATGAAGGTTACACGAGCAAAGTTGGACATGTTGCTGGGGAAACTCGTTGGCTGTGGAATATATTTTCTCATACTGACATCTATTGAAGGTATATGGTACTAACGCCGTTGAACTTTTGTCTAACCCAGAGGTATTCAAATCTTGAGCAAAGGCATTTTGCTTGCCAAAGAAGCGTTGGAGGAACTATTTTTGATAAATAATATAAATAAATTTGATAATAACAGTAGAAGTGAAAAAAGCGTCATTAATTATATAATTTCAAGAGAAAAAGATCAAGGAAAGCCTCTATTTAGATTTTCATGAGTGCTGTAATAACAAAAAATTCATTTTTGTAGACAACCAGCTGCAATTTTGTATTTAAAATTTGCTCATTGTAGAAATTACTTAATTTTTGAGTGTTCTTCGAGTTCTTGTTTTATTCTATTTTTTAATATACTGTGATTATTCAATAATTGAAGTAAGTGAATAAAATATTTAACATCAATGTTCAAGTCAATTTTCCTCTTTTTTTATTTCGTCTATTAGTGTCTGTGATATTTCTCCACAATTTTTGGCTATGTTAAATATAATGTAAACGTACTTCAATGTTGACATCAGAAACGAGGTAGTTGTTGATAAAAACCTTCTTTAAAATTTGTTTCACTCTCCGCTGTCAAATCAATTAAATAGTATTCCTGTAATTTCTTAGAAATTGAAGAGGAACTTCTCTGTGGATTTTGTATTTGCCAATGGACTGAAAGTATATATTATACTGCACGAGCTACATGAACTAGGAACAGAAGCGTGCGCTTCATGCATATAATAACGTATCTCTCGTTTATATTTTTAGCTGTGCACTATTTTTGCTGCATTTATCTTTGACAATGTTGATGCCAATTGGGCAGTTGGTCCTAATAATGAATAAATTAATTATTATTATTATCAATATTATTATTACTGTTATTATTATTATTAATATTATTATTAACTTGCTTAACTGCTTATTTTCACATGTCATCTATGTTAGTTATTTTTGCAATTTGGTGTGTACATCTTTTATATTCTATGTCTTTTATGATGTTTGTCTGTATTTGTCCTGTTATGTTGTTTTAAGTTATATATTTGACATTGTCCACACATAAAAATTTATGTCTTCTGGATAAATAAAATGAATATGAATATGAATATGAATATGAATATCTAGCTGTTTGTAGTTTGGATGGCTCCTGCGGTATATTTTTCATTATTAGAAGAAATTCCATGAGTTAACTTACCTTTTCTTTTGTGAAATTGAATATATTTTGTTGTTTTGGGTATAGATTTATTAGATTAGATATAGAAGATATAAATTGGATGCTTGGAAAGATTTTACTATGCTGATAGCGGTGTGTATTGTTGATGTGGATCTTTTTTTTTGTAATAAGTTTGTTTTGTCACTGCGAGTAAATTCCATTTTGAAATACCTTAGGGTGTGTACTACGTAGACTGATGTTGGAGGTATTTCTTATAATTGTTGTTTAAATTTCTATATAAATAAGTATCTAGCATGTCGTAAACTTTAAGGTTATCTGTATAATAGTAAATGACAGTTTAAATTGAGACTTTAATATACAGTGAGGTCGTAAATGCCCCCCCCCCCCTTGATAACTTTACGACCTCACTGTATATAAATTGGTAGGCATTGTTGAAATTGACTATATAGGATAGCGGGAGACTTGAATGATGCTTTTTTTAAAATTGGGATTTAATGATCCAAAATATACTGGATAATACTTAATTATTGATTTAAATATTTCATATAAGTGTACTCACCTCGAGTAAGGGTCCTTATTCTTTTTAAATGTTTTTTATATATTGCTAAACAATAAATTGCACATGTTATCATTATTTACATTGTCTTTATTAATATAAAAGCATACAATACATTAAATAATTCAAATTAAACTATAAATTTAGTATCTAAGGAAATAAAAGCTTAATACAAGTTATTGATTTAGAAGGCACATCACGTGCAACCTCTTCAGCTACCTAGTTACCACTGGTAAAAAACAACTCATTGGTTATTGGTTAATAAGAGGGGAGATTACTAATGCACATGACCTGCAGTGCAACGTAGAAGGATAGGTGTCTGTAAAGAAAAGGCAGATTAAAGTATTAAAGTATTAAGGTTTATATTTATTATTAATAAAAATATTAATCGATCTATAGTTTATAAAATCACAATATAATTTATGTTATATTATGCGTCACTAATAAAAAACCTTGCCCGGATTATCAACATTTTATTCACAATCCTTTATATCTCATATTTCATTCATTAATTTACATATTCTTCTCAAAAAAAAACAATAAATCTCCGTTGCGTCGGAGTTCACTTACTTACTAGATACAATGACATGTATATTAAATTTTCAACGCTAATTCTGACAGATTTGGAATGTCATAAAATACGCCACTTATTTCTTTGGTTCCCAAAAACCTTGTTTAAAGAATCGGTAAAAGTAAAAGTATGGGAAAGCCATAGCAATATATAAATAAATCGAATATTTGATGAAGTTGATCTTGCACTGCTGTTTATATTCATATTAAATATGTACAATCGCCGACATTAATATTTAGCACTCGAACGAATGGCTCGACCGCAGCGCACGGTCGGCATACAGCACAAAGAAACACCGCTTGTGAACGAATGTTTACTGTAAATTTAAAAATGGAAATTAAATAGATATACTTTTCTTATTTTCCTCTCCAAATTTTAAATTCATTTACAGAGAATCTCTCAGGTTTCATGTTGTTACACTGCTATGTAGTGTAGGAGAATATTATTCAGTTTATATTTAGTTATTATATAAGTTGTAAATATAATTACAATAATGGTTGGACGAAGGGTAGGCCAGTAAGACTGCACAATGACTACAAAAGGGATTATAATAGGAATGTTTGAATCTGGGAAATCTTATGCGGAAATCGCCCAACGAATTAATTTATCCGTAAGTAATTGAATATTTTCATCATTAAAAGGTGTTAAATTACACGTATCATTTAGAGAACATACTTGTATAATATAATTACAATTACAAACAACATTATGCACAAAAAAAAACTATATTTGTGCTATTTTAAATTATATATAGTAAACTAGAATTCATTGCAAAGATAAAATTGGTCCTTTTGTTGCTACATTATAACATTTATTACATATAGTTATAACTGTGATGTAAATTTTTGGGTTATACACATCTTAATCGCAATTTGCTGTTGTTCTGGGCGAAGGTATTGTTTGGATAATTTTAAATTAGTGATGGCCACTCGTCATTCGAATAATTATTCACTAGAAAATTATAATGATTTCATGATCTTTGTTTACTGAAATATTCAGTGCACGAATCCAAATACAAACGATTACTCATAATTAGAGTTGGGCAAATTTTCCGGCACGGAAGATACGTATTCAGAACGTACGCTTCAACTCATGTACTCCAACAAAACGATGAATCGTAGAGTTGCAAGTCAGTAACAACAGTGCCTGTTTTACTTATTAAATGTAAAAAAAAAATATTTATTTAAATATGTAGTGATATAAAATGCGAATGCATCTCAAGGTGGCCCGTTTGTTCGCCCGCTTTCTCCGATTTTGTCCCCAAGGAAAATTTGCACAACTCTATTAAATGACTTATGTTTTATAAATACATACTAAATTACAATAATACGATTGATCTGCTTTATTCATATTACATTATTTGAGGCCCGCGTCGCAATACGTATCTGCTCCGCCGGACAGTTGCCCAACTCTACTCATAATGTTAGAGGCCTTTTTTTTCTCGAAACGACCTACGTTACGTTATTTTGTCTGTCCTTTATCGCTAAGCTGTTTCAAACATTGCTCAACATGCACTGCGATAAACATGAATGATCGTTCGTTCTAAAAAAAAATATATTGTGCCATAAAAACCAAAATACCGCTCCTCATGTTATTGTTTTCCACAGAAAGCAACGGTAAGATATTGGGTAAGTAAATATAGACAGAATTTTGAAGCAAGCCTAAAAACGCATCGTCAAGAGCGTCCTAGATTAACAACAAAACAAGATTAAGCTATAGCAAATGTTATTGGAGAGGCGCCTACTACAACGACTACACAACTGCGAGAGCAGCTTCAGTTACGCATTAGCACAAGAACCATACAACGACGATTACTTGCAGTGCGAATTCATCATCGGCATCCTAGGGAAATACAACTAACAGAACAACAGCTGCATTACGATCAGAATTTGTCGGAATCATATTAACAGGAACTGGGACAAATGAGAAAACATTTGCAACTTCGCAATTGATAAAAAGAGGTCTTTGGAGACGAAATAATGCCCATTTTGATGTTGAAAATGTCCAACCAACTACTCAGCAAGGACGAATTACGCAGGGTTACTGGGGTTGGATGTCTAGCAATGGCCCATGTTAACTAATTCAGGTCTCACCACCCAAGTTTAATGCAAACGGGTACATAGAATTTTTATAAAACGAATTTCTGTCTGCAGTGAGACAGTTGTTTCCGGCTAACTTATATAGAAAATCTATGGGCACACATGGTGCAAGAGTGGGAAAACGTAGGTTGGTACGGTGTTCGTGAAAGAAATGAACACGAATTGCTTTTGCACGTGAACAAAATCTGGAATAACTTTAGGCAAGGCAACGTTTGCCAAATTCTTCTTCAGTCAATGCGATCCAGACTAAACGAGAGCATTGCAGCCAACGGATTTTATATATCTTACTAGTTACTTAGAAGTATATTGTTTGTTTCAATTACATATAAAGTTTTACTTTATTTTGGATGTTTATTTTTTTAAACTTAGAACGCCATCTAGGCAGCAAGAATAGTCAGAGGTGGAATAAATAAACTTAGCATTGGGATTTGAAGAAAGTATTATTGGGTATGCAGACAATGGACAATGAAGGAAATTTCTTGTTATCCGTCTAAGCTTTGGCAATCAATTTATTGCTTCTTCAGAGACAAGTAATTGGAAAAGTCTGAGGAAAAATCTTAAACATACTAAAATACAGAAACATACTCAACAGAATTATACATTACAACGTAAATTGAAAAACCTAGCAGAGAACCCCATAGTTATGTTGAGTATGCTTCTCAATTTTAATGTGTATTTTAGTTTGTTTACAATTTTTTTTAATTACTTGTCTCTGAAAGAGCAATAATGCGAAAGCTTAGACGGATAGCAAGGAATTTCATTCACTGTCCACTGGCTGCATACCCAATAATACTTTCTTCAAATTCCAATTCTAATTTTGTTTACTCCATTTCTGACTATGCTTGCGTCCGTTAACAGACTATAGCTTGAAACGATCAAAGTGCCGACTGAGAGCATGTCAAAAACGTTCTGATTGTCGCGCTATTTTGTAGCTGTTATGGTGATGTTTATTTTGATAGTACGTAACCAGTCCTAGCCTTGTTGAAATTTAAGTACTTTGTTTTTAAGATTATTTATAGTCAAAATTACTTCGCAACAATTGAAATTGTTTACAGTGAAAATCATTTATATTTAAAATTAAAAATAAATAAATGGTAGAGATAATACCATTATTTAAATAATCATCTTGAACTATTTTATTCGAACAATAGCAACCCTACTATTTACCAAGCAATATTATCACCCTGCTGAAAATGTTCAAATTCATTGGAGACTTATTTTCATTTGCTATTTATTGTGCTATTTAATCAATTAAGATCAATTAATGCTTTTATCTTAATTGTATCAAAAACAATGCTGACCATAACATTGTACTATTGCCAAGTATGTACATATGCTCTACGTGTGATGTCAACTTCTAATCCCAAATATTTATGTCTATTTAATTACATATTTCCTGACGACATGAACGCTGCCATTGGCATTTTTTTTTACTTGCTTATGAGTCGTGAGATTATTCCTTATCTTTATTACACATGTTAATCATCGCTAACAGTTTTCGGCAAAGGTTCAAAAACCGGCCTTTTACATCGCGGGACTTTGCCAAAACACCATGCGACGACGTTTATATATTAGCATGAGGCCAGTTCCATGATTCACTAGCAGGTACCCATGCGGTGCGATAAGGTGTAAAATCTGTTCGTGCCCCATTGAAACGCAGACGCCGGTCGACGATTCGCATGGATTTTATTCCAAATTCCACGTGATCATTTACATAATATGACAACAATCAGATACATTTCTTATTATTGGAACCCGTTCCTCAGCATTCCAAAATATTGAGTATATCTCCATGAGATTGCTCACCCACTCGCCCTATTGTTCGCTGGTATGTGAGAGTAGATGCATATTTCCTACTTGCATTGTGGATGCGCTTTTGTGTAGACAAAGGGATTTCAAAAAACGACAGCAATAACTTTGATAGTGGCATCCATTCGATTCTAAAACTAATTTGGAATTGATAGCTAGAGAATTGTATAAGTATTGTGATGCTACGAGGTATAAAAACAAATAATTTTTAAAATGCAATACTCTATTGAAATTACTTAAATCCTCCTTTAATCATCCCAGTGTCATCTATTTTATTAATGTTAAATGATAAGTATACCATAAGATGGCATGCCGGGGGAGAATTTCTGACTGCAACAGCCTAGAGGACGCGCTGGCATCAAAAAAATTACGAATCGGCCCTTTTATTTTTAGTATGACCGAGGATACCATGGGGTACTGTTGTCCTCCGCTCGAATATTCAAAGTGGTTAATTGAAATGAAATTGTGCGCATGAGACTCTTATAAATCAAATACCAACACTATTGATCGACTTTGCAAGATAAATAAGAGATTCAAGTGCAAAAAATGAGATTTTAGGTCACATTAAAAACGTGTGTAACATTGATATTAGCCCACATATGTTTCATCTAACCAAGGATCTTCAGTGCTACTGGTCAACCTAATGTATTATATGGAGAAATTCGTGTAATATATACTTGATAAATGGAAGAATAATGGAATGAGAACTTAAGATGGAAATCTCATTATTAACGTGAAGATAATTGGTAAATTATCGATATGAAACTACAAGCTGTATCTATAAAGGATAACAATAATTGTAGGATGACTTTAAGCCACTAAGATTTCCATCTTACATTCTCATTCTATTATTCTTCCACTTACATGGATTTTATTTTAAAGAAATGATTTCGATATGAATAGCAGTGTAAAATAACGCAAATAAGAAACCATTTATTTCAGGTAAGTAACATGAGCTCGCTTATTAAATAGCAATTTCGTTTTTTTTTTTTAGTGGCAATTCCAGGTTTTCTAATCTAATTTAATCATAGAATTATAAATACGTTGAATTTTAAAATTAAAAAATTCCGGCGTATATTGAAAATTAGAGAAGAATTAAAATAATATGGGTACAGAATACTTTTGGAGGGAGATAACGGCACGCATCAGTAGTCAAATCTGGCCAGGAACATCGATAAAGGTAAATTGTTGGTAAAATACTAGTAAAATTTATTTTGTTTTAAAATAACCATGGTTTTAAGTTGAAATTTCGAATAAAGAGGATTTTATCAGAAAAGCCGTTAAAATTTATAAAATAATTACTGGAAACAAATCTGTCTCTCACGGAGGTTAGCTAGTGAATGGTGCGAATTACACACTCTGTAACAGAAATAGTCTGCTATTGTCTTCGCAAGAGTGCAACTGCCTAGAAAAATCCGTTAATTTCACCGAAATGAGGGGAGTATTGGATATTTAACATAAGCGAATGCCCTTGTGATTAGATGCAACTAGAAATGTTTAAACTAAACTAAAATAAATAAATATTGCAAAATTATGGAAACACCTTAGATTCATTATGAAACAGAAATAGGTCTGTGTACATCATAAAAAAGTACTTTTGCAAAATTAAAATACATATTACTACATTAATTAACAATTTAAAAAATTTAACTGTATAATGCTACTATAACTGCCTACACTTTGATTTTGGACAAAAACGAATCCCGGCAATTTTTCAAATCTTCTAATGTAGGCATATCAATTAAATTGGATTAAAGGTATACTTAAAAGTGCTATTAAGTTAAATTTAAGCTAAATAACTACACTCCATTTTTTTTTCTTTCTGAACTAAAATTGATGCAATGTATGTATGTATGTAAGTAAAAGGTGGTGTTACACTGCGACCTAAAAGATCTATTATGTCCCCCTATTCTTGCTGCTTTACAGCTGGCCTTCCTGTCCTTGATTGTCCAGATTGTTCCAGTCCAGAATTGACGCAAACTTTAATATATCAAAATCTGTTATAAATATTTAATATTTAAATTCTAATATTTTATTTCGATGTATAGGTGTCCTACTACTGATCAGGTTTACTCCCTGAACACAAAAATTATGAATGAAAATGCCATTTAAGGACTCGCCAAATGCATCTGGTTAAATCAAGTGCCGGTGCCTTCAAAGTATGGCATCTTGATCTTTGAACGTGACAGAAATGAGATCTGATCTAGATGAACGAAGTTTTCAATTGAATTTTCTTTCAAAAACGTTGATTTTTAAGGCAGAATCAATAGGTGAATATGCATATACGCTCATAATATAAACAACAATGTATAAATAAAAAAAAAGTTGCAAAGAAACAGTATTGTATATTGCTAAATAAAGAACTGATGATTAAAATGCAGTAAGTATCATCTACAGCGCGACAACTCATCTTCAAGCACAAGCCAAAGGCGACTGCTTGATGAGTTGGAGCGCTATAAATAACTTAACACACCACCCTTGTATTTGATTTTTTGACCGAAAAAAACATTTAGAGAGTCTTATTGAAGGGAATACGCTAAAGTAACACTCGGTTAATGCGGATTGGTATCATTACGTTCTGACAAATCGACCTAGGCTGATGTTTACGTTAGCGCGTTTTTTCACGATGATTTTTCGCAAAATAACAATTAAAATTACAATACAAATACCGGTAAATATGCCTTTTTTAACTAAATTAAAAAAAATATACATATTTTATATTATAAGTAACTGTGAAATGAGAAAAAAATCGGGGCGCGTAAAATAAAGCTACTGTTGCATTGACTGATAAGTAATGCTGTGCTTACCGTTGACGAGGTTGAGGAAGTCATTTAGTTATAGTTCAGTCAAAAGGTGTGGTAGCCATCTTGGAACTTCACCTACTGGCTTACTGCTTCAAAAACCGAGCAGAGTGTAGGCGCAGGAATATTTTGTGGTAGTCCAAGACTAAGAAGATATTAACCTTCGAGAACACACAACGATCCTTCATGCTGAAATCTATGCCACTAAGATGTGCACGAGAGAAGCTTTGGATCAAAACTACACGCACAAATCAATAAAAATTTTCAGCAATAGCCAGATAGACGGCTAATAATCTATTCCTACTTTCGATACCAGAAAATAAGGAAGCAGACATCCTTGCCAAAAAAAAGTGCTGTGAAGCAATTTCAGGGGCTTGCCTTGGCATAGCACCTACAGTAGCTAACCAGAAAATCAGATTCTGGGCAAATCAGAAAGTGCTCCAGTACCGGAACAATTGTCCTGGTTTGGTGCATGCGTAAAAGTGTATTATACTTAGTCATGCTAAAACCAAGGAACTGCTAGAGCCTGGCTATAAAAATGGCAAGGTGATCGTCTCTGTCTTTACAGGTCACTGTAGGTTCAGAAAGCACCCACACAGAATCAGGCTCTCTGATGAAACTGAATGCCCACTGTGTTTAGAAGACGAGGAGATAATTGAGCAAATTTTCTGCCACTGACCTGCTGCTACAGGAATCAAGTATGTAACCCTCGGAAAAGTTGAGCCTTCCCTAGAAGACCTAAAAACAATCTCATTCAGCAAGATACTACGCTACCTTAAGGGCCTACACCAGTTGCATGCACTCTAAGGTAACATCCGCTCTACAATAGATTCTAGTGGTCGCAGTGAGCGGGACGATTAATCGAACCATGCGGATGATAGGCATCTCTCACTAAATTAACTATGTAACTTGACATTTAAACAATTTCGTGCATTTCTTGGATTCTGCAGACGGGTTCTGATTTGGAAGGGATATTTTATAGATTTTTTTTCAGCTAGGACTAAGCATTTTATTTTGCGACAAGCTCAAGGTCTTTCTCTTTGTGCCTCTCGCTTCCTCCGCAATTTTTCTTCTCATGACAGCTCAGCTTTGCGGGAACCCGTGATCTGAAAATTCAAAAAGTGTATCGTAGTAAGTAGGTATATTAAAGTTCTTACATTCTGAAGTAAAAAAAAAACGGCTTAGAAGAGCAAATTATATTAATCGCCAAATTACAACACTTTAGTTTGATGATTAATGTAATTTGCTGAACTAAGCCGTTTTTTTTAACTCATTAAACATAGAGCGATATAACATGAAACTATATGTTCTTACACTTTAATTAAACAATCAATATGTTAAACTGATTCAGTTTTCATTTATCTGGTAAGTTTCAAATTGATATGGCGACTAGGAATCTGAGAATTCAGATTAATGAAAATCTGGTGAATTAAACATTTCAAGAACAGCTATGCATAGTCTATAGGACTTAAGTAGATACCTTCAATTTTTTATTGTTTAGTATCCAAAAAAAATAACAACAAAAAAATAATAAATCTAAAGTACTTAGGTCAATTAGGTGAGTGAAGTTAGATGAATGAGAAACAAAGTCGAACATTTATAACTATTGTATTAGTGCGAATTACGAGCCTCTAAATGGTTTAATAACATCATTCACGTCATGATTTGTACAAGCATGGAAATACTGGGTAAACTTAGATATATCCAGTTCAATGAGAGCATATTTTGATGATTAATAAATTAGGGCCGCGCCACTGATTGATAAATTTAAATATGAATAGCTACGGGATATTCAATCTGCGTTAACATTTCAATATAATCTCCATTATATTGTTATTTGTACGTTTATGTACAGCGGTACAAAAAAGTCTTCATACGCACAAACAGAATGTATCTTTTAAATAAATTAATTACACATATCTATAACAAAAAATAAAATTTGGTCGGGTTTCCCCTGGACTTAATGAGCGGTCTCAATCGACGTTCCATTGAATTTACGTTTTTCACTGACCGAAGGTTCGATTTTACTCCATTCATCTTCCAGCTTTTCCTTTAATTCTCTTTTATTATTTATTTTATGTTTTCGAATACGCCTTTCGAGTATGTGCCATAAATGCTCTATGGGATTTAGATCCGGTGATTGGGGAGGATGATTTAATGTATGTTTAACCTTATAAAGCAGCCACTCTTTCACAATACGCGAAGAATGCTTTGGGTCATTGTCATGCATAAATGTATAATCCTCACGTATCCCTAACTTTTCCGCACTTTCTACTGAATTTTGTTGTAAAATTTTGAGGTAACCCTTACTATCCATTGTTGTGTCTATAAGAGTCAATTTACCTACTCCTGTTGCCGACATGCACTCCACACCTTGACACTACCACCTCCGTGTTTAACAGTCACATTTAAATTTTCTATGTTTAATTCCGTATTAGGCTTTCTCCATACTTTCTGCCTTCCATATGATTCATAGATATTAAATTTACTTTTGTCACTAAAAATTAATTTATTCCAAAATGTTTCTCCTGTATTTACGTGTTCTTTCGCATACTGTAATATTTTGGATTTGTTCTTTGCAGAAATAAATGGTTTCTTACGACAAGTTCGAGCATTATAATTATGTCTTCTCAATACATTTCGTACTGTTTCGTCACTACATTTTAAATTCATTTCAATTTGTATTCCTTAGCAATTCTTGTGGCACTATTTTTAGGGTTTTTCTTAATTTCCTTTAAAATAAATCTCTCTTCACGTTGGTTGAGAATCTTTGCTTGCCGGTTTTTCCGTAATGTTGAATAGTATATTGTACCGTGGATTTAGGTTTGTTGACGATATTTGCTACCTTCTGCAAAGAATTGCCCTCGGCATACAATTTTACTACTAAGGTACGCAAATCAGCAGTTAATTCGCATCTTTTGGTCATTATTATTTAAAATATATGTGTGTATTTCACTGACATCATTATATAACTAAATGTATTCATAATAGGATCAAGAACCACCAGTTCGATGGTATGAGGCATCATGATTTTTTGAGCAATATAAAACATACTGCTGGAGCGCACGGAGACTTTTTTGTAACAAATACTGTGGTCATTTTTATATTTTTGTGATTCTTTGTATAAGTTTCGATTCTGCTGAAAAGAATTATACTTTTTTATAACTAGATAGTACAAGTTATGTAGATATTTAACTCTTTTGGTTCTACATATAAGATTTAGTATTTTATTGTACAACTAAGCTTATTGTTGCTATCGTACGAAGATTTTCTTGTACCATGTATGTGTAAGATTTTGGAAACAAGTTGATATTACTAGCAGAAGAGAAATTAAAATGAAGATTCTAGAACAAACATGAGATAAAATTTCAGAAAGGACATATAGATATTTGTGCATCGTTTCTTTCACCAACGTGCGTATTTGAGTGTAAAACCGTGTAAGTACATATACCCCCACCATCCATCTATATTGAATGAGGTTCGTAAATTTGACTGTACAAATCATTTTATTTGGAAAACATGACTTTGGTAGGTATTTCTAAACCACACAGAGACGTGTGAAAATCATTACAGAAACTCTAAATGTGCATGTATGCATGTATTTCCACTATTTGCGACGTGCTCTGTTGTAGTATTACCTCTTTTGTGTACGTACATACATGTAACATGTAAACCAAATATGTACGAACATAACGAAGCACTAGCTTTGATAAGGCTCTTTTATGTAGAAATTATTTTGGCAAGCTGCCCAAAACGTAATAATGGCAATTGTTTTTATATAAGTTATATGATTTGTAACACTTTTATGAAATAATTATTAGTATATGACGTGTGTAGGTATTCTAAAGAAGGATCATCTGCAGAAAGTAAAATAAAATTTTACGTCCGCATACGCCCCTAAGATTAAAGTTCTGTCAATAATTTATTGTTGAACATTTTAGCAATAATGCATCTTCCTAAGTTATTTATTTCTATATATCCATGCTAATCCATGCGTAATATTAGGGGCCTAGCCGGACGTAAAATTTTATATACTTACTGCAAACAATCCTTTTTGAGAATACCTACACAGGTCATATACTACTCAGTATTTCATAAAAGTGCTGTAAATCACATAACTTATATAAAAATAATTGCCATTAATACTTTATTAAAATAATTTATCTGGATCAGTGAATTTGCAAATTCCTAGATTATGGACTGCAGACATTTTTTTTTATTCGAAGTCTATTATACATTCACTAGGTTGGCGTGTGCAGTCAACAAAAGATCAATTAATTTGCCGCAATATACATATTAGAGAAGTCATTTAATATCATTTATAGGAATGATTTGTGACTAGAAATTATACTAAGGCTATTTTTCTCAGTATGAGTATATGATATGCGCACCAAAATCTGACGACTTAAACTCTTGCGAATAATATTTATAGTTCATGTGGAAACAGCAGAGATTTTAGCTGAGAGAAACATGGAGCGTTCATTTTGAATACATTCCACAATTCCACAAAGGAGCTACAACAATCGAAAATAGAAGTTATTTTCTCGATTTCCTACGAAATGTCAATCAAAGCAGGATACTTCATTTTCCACTACGATTCCTAAAGAAAACGTTTCCTCCGTTACTGCTAAATGTAAACTGATATACTCATTATTGTGTTATATTTTCCAATAAAGGAGACGATTCTGCATGATTTGCACAACAGTTGTTTATGTTTCAAATAAGTTAACACCATATAAGGATAATACGCGAATCGACCGAGGTAAAGAAGAACTCCAACAATTTGAATTGCGTAGATGGATACAAAATCACTAAAACTTGGAAATTACCACTTTGGAAACAAGGGATACGGGTATTCGGGCCAAAGCTGATGCGGATCAGCGAAGCAGAAAAGAAATGGCACGCATTACTAGAATCAAAAGGAAATGATATCAGTCTTTAGAAAAGTTCTGAAGAAGCTGACAGTAGGCCCAGCGAAACGTTAAGCCAATAAGTTACAACACCTGAAAAGCTATTTACTATGGACTGGGAAACTTAGGTAAAGCAGTTATTCAAGCTTTCCAGTGGTAATTATTGAATGATACAAAGTTGCAGAATTCAACAATCTCCAATTTTTCATGTTAAACCACTTCGCATCAATAAGTTTATGAGATATATGTTCTCTACGTCAAATACCGAAAATCAAACGTAAGCATGAGTTTTGAACTTTTTGTATACGGTATGCACTGCATTCTGCAGGCAGAAATAAGTGAATTATGTAGCGAATCGCAATAAGTAAATGGAAAACAACCAGCGTTTCGCAAAGCAACCTTTTAGTTTGACTATATAAAAACATTCTGCTGGTGTAGACTGTTCTCAGGGCAGCGTAAGATCTCCGCAGACACACGCCAACGTGCTCCCGAAAGTTCAACTGATCATCAAGTACAACTCCCAGGCTTCCAACGCTATATTCTAGATTAATGCGAATATCATCTACCGTAATATGAATTCTGTCACTAAACACGATATCCGAGTTAAATCTTTTTGGCCCAAATAAAATTAATTTAGATTTAGCGGGATTTAAACCAAAAGAACGTGCTTTCGAAATGCAAATCAATTGCTTTATATCCTAACTTAATTTTAGACAAGCATCTTCCACTTTGTTGGGGTAAAGGAATAA